>CM046850.1:21069008-21223163 GCA_025618425.1 Heliocidaris tuberculata | reverse complement strand
AGTAGCAGTAGACTTTCTTGTATCACTTGTTTAGCAGTTACATGTACATGTAAATGCTACAGATCCTGTATCGAATGCCCATATTCTGTAAATTTCCAGTGAAAAGTGTAGAAACATATCAGATTAATGTTTTAGTTCACTACAGTGAAATTCTTTTTCATCATTTACATGTAGGTAATACTCTTTTTTACATCAGTAATATACACTCTACAGGTTTTGATACAGGAACAAAGTACATGTACAATGTACATTAAGAAAAAGTTCAAATTAATCAAACTCACAGTATATTATTTCTATATAGCATTAAAAGCACTGTTTACATATATATCCATTTTTATTTTTTTTTTAATAATTATGTTTGCACAGTCAGTCCACTATACATGTACAATGTATCTTACACTGTATAGGAAATATAGGGATATCTCATTCAAAGTGTTGAATAATGCACCAAATCCACTGCATTAACTCACACTGTGTATGTACACATATAAGAGGGAACTATTTTCTACATGTATGCCTGGAGTGCAGACTATTTTTATCTGCTTCTTCTAAAGGACAAATTGTCTTGAATAAGTGCAACATACTGCACAATCAATCCACTGTATGTTACACCATAGGGGAAAATCATTCCTTTGCCTGCATAAGACATAGCTATATTACACTACAGAAGAAACATCATGTCTTTTCCTACATGTACATCAACGAAATGCAGACGTATATATAGATTCTGACGAAATGCACCCGATCTACTGTACACTTCAACTCATACTGTACACAGGGGTCAATATTTCCTCCATGTATACGTGTATGTCTGGAGAGCAGACTATTTTTTTTTTCTTGATTCTTCTGAGAAGGCAAATCCACCTGTCCTCTAGAGGTCATTTCTATTTTACAACCTTCTGTTACACAGAGGGGGTATTGAGAGAACGTATGATAGGTGGAGGTGCACTGATGGAAAAACCATTACCACAGTATAAATATGTTTTATATCACTGCCTTGCATATTCTATTAATGTAGGCCTATACATGTATGTCCGCTCCTACTGTACATGTATATTAATATACATATGTTTCATATGATTGGTTCCAATAATGTAATGTTTCATTTGATTGGCTTACAAATAAATTACAGTTTATACATTATGTATACCAGTATTTCATATCAATGGCTTGAATATTATATATTTCATGTCATTGCCTTTGATATTCTATTAATGTACATGTAGGCCTGTATATATTGTGCATGTCAGATCTTATACTGTGTATGTGTTCTATATGACTGTTTTATATCATATTATATATTTCATATCTTTCATGTTGTTGGCTTGAATATCACATATATTTATTATTTCATATCATCCCATTTTGGATAATACAGTGTAAACATTATATACTTCATACATTAGCTTGATAATTACATGCATATTTTTCATTCATTGGCTTGGATATTCATTCATTTTATAGTAAATGTATGACTATTTTCTTTGTTTTTTCTGAGTTTTCTGAGAAGACAAATCCACCCATACTGCAGAGGTCATTTCTATGTAACAATCTTCTGTTACACACAGAGGGGGTATTGAGAGAACGTGGAACAAGGTACATGTACCTTGATGGAAAATCTATTAACACATCATCCAATGATATATTAGGCTTGGGTGTTTAATATATCATTGGATATCAAACTATTTCATATCTCTGACTTAGAATATTCTATTACTACACAGCTTATAATGTATATCATTCACTTGGATAATATGCTCATATATATTTTATATCATTTGCTAGTATATACACTAAAAAAAATTGTAATAACATTGCTGTGTATATTCTATTAATTCATACGTCAGCTCTTATATTTCATATCACTGACTTGGATATTCGATCAGTACATACTATATAGAAATCAAATGAAAAGGTAGATTTCACCTCCAGTATTGTACCATTTGCATATAATCCCATTAATACACAGCATAAACTATACTTATATTTCGTATCACTGGCTTAGATGATGATGATGATGATGATGATGATGAAGATATTCTATCAAATGTGTATGTACATTCTTGCACTGTATAAAAATGTCATTATTGGCTTGGATCTTCTGTTAATTTGCACTCCTATAATGCATACATGATTGTACATGCATGTACATGTACATGTATACATGAAAATTATGATGTACATACATGTATACATGTACATGTCCATGGTCAACTCCTACATGTATGTAATGTATATAATGACGGTATTCTTTCAATAGACATGTAGACATGATTCCACGTACTAAACGGGCATGGACTATTCTTTCTACATGTACATGTATGTAAGTTTATGCTGCACTGTAAAATGGGGATATACCAGTTGTTACAATGAAAAAAAGAAAAAGTGTGCCTTTTTTTATCCATAATCAGGTAGACTGAAAATTTCTTGATAAAATAGTTATCTTTTAGCTATATTAAAGCCAAATATTTGCTTTTATACAGAAAATAACATTCTAAAGATACTAGTATTCTCTGGATGAATTTCAAGGAAGCATACTGTTGTCTATACATGTACTGTACATGTATATGTACATGTAGTTACATGTATATCAATCAATTACTGCATACATATTACGTAGAAATGCAATATATCAAAAAGTATATTATCATTTATCCTACAAGTAGATGCAAATGCTAAAGCTACAATGCGATTTCACATCTTGAATTGTTTAATTTTTCATGACAAAATGATAATTCATATATGGTTGTCTAAATATGCATAATGTACAAATCTGCAGAGCTCTATGTTTCATGACATAATACAGACAGTTTATTCTTGGCTTCTAGTAAAAAGGGGTCACATTATAGCTAAACAAGTTAAAATTTTCACATGTTTAACTAAATGTACTGTATGGCACAGCTAGGTATTGAAAATTCACACTGAAGATAACACAATTTACGAAATGAATGTATGTGCTGGAGAAGTCGACATGCATGTTCTAATGAATATATTTTGAGGTTAATTCATACAAAATCAAAGCATGGAGATATCCTTTGCTACTGTAGAAATAATGGCAACAAAAATATCCGACCTGTTATAATGCAAGTAGCATGAAACATTTATACACATCGATTTGGAAGTACATGTATATTATGCACTTGATAAGGGGTAATATTTGAAAGATGTTATTGTATCTAGAGGTTTTGCAATATACGACCTTCACCATCTCTTCCTGTATTCCAGAAGTTGCTGAAGACCTTCCATTTCAACCATTAAATTGATGATTTATCTTCTTGTAGTATTCATCTATACTTTCTTTAGTTACTTTCTAAGTTAGTATATTATGTTTACAGAATGCTGTGATACAATTCTGCAAGAGCGCTATAAAAATGCTAATATTGAATTGTATTAGGCCAAATCAAGCTCTGTCTTATACATTTGTAAATGCATCTTACTGCTCCATTTGGACTATATGTACACCGCACATATAATTGATTAGAACAATTTTAATGGGCAGCAAAAAATAGTGACATGATATCTCAGTACACAATGACATTTGCTTCAATAACATCCAAAACTCTGGTTCTGGGCAAATCATGGTCCAAACGCACGTTTGTGAGTTTGTGAGTTTGTGAGTTTGTGAGTTTCGTATCAGTGATTGAATACTGAAGACCATCATAAAATCTTACAAACATGACCCTGTTTACAATCAAACAAGTACTACTGGAATCCTGATATTTTGCCCCAAAACTATCCGACATACATAAGCAGCCTCTGACCACTTTAACACTGGTTTTCTCCAACACCGAGGCAATGTACATGTATAGGCAACAGATAAGTGGTCTTGTCCAACAATGAATCAGAGGTGGTTCCCAGGGAATGGGGGTACTGCCCCCCCCCCCTCCACCTCCCGCCGACAAAACCCAATGTGGCATAATCTTCAGTACACATCAAGAGAAGTTAAAACTCTACTGGCTCTCGTCAGAAATATTTTTGTGTATCTTTCAATCCCTCCATATGCCCCCCCCCCCCCCATATCTCTCTCTCTTATTGTCTTTGTTTTCTCTTCTTCTCTCTCTCTCCCCTTCTTGTCTTTACTTCTGTCTGTCTTCCTCAATTCCTCTCTGCTCCCTCTCTCTCTCTCTCCATCTCTCTTCTCTCTCCCTCTGTCACTCTACTGTGTTGTCTACATGTATGTCTTCCCATGTCTCATCTCCCCCCCCCCCCCCATCTCTCTCTCTCTTAATTATTCCCTTCATCTTGGATGCATTCATCTCTGTCTCTCTCTCCATACTCCCAGTGTTATACCAGCTGATATAATACCTGCAAAGCCTCCAGATGCATTACAAATACATCTGAATTGAAGGTAAATCCACCTAAGTACATGCAACAGGGCAATCAGTCTGACCCTACTCCATAATGGAGTCTACAATTACTGCACCAAATGTTTGCTTGCAATTATGTAACTTTTCCTGATTAGCTGGGGTGGCTTGGGCTTAATTAAAGATTCTCAATCCTTTATTTAGCCTCACACTCCTCATGCAATAAGGCTGGAGTCCCGTTCACATATGCCATTGTAAATCGTCATGGCCAAATGAAATGAGATTTATATGCGTAATGCACTTTATGCAGTTTCTGTATCTTAAAACATACACAGAGAAGTGAATACACATGTGTACATACATGTAGGACCTTTGTTGGGCACAGCTACTTTTTCCACCCCCACTTGCTATTCGTTTATACATTAAATAGTTCTTATTCTGCTGAAGCGGTTTTATTTGCCTTGTAATGTGTGAACTAGCCTTACAAGGTGGGGTCTTAACTTGTAACCAGCGAATGCATGTCTGCATTTAATGTGTACTCCTGTGCAAGCTTTAATATAAAGTGCTTATGAAAGAGCTCACATGTGTATCGTGTATCTATGAATGCTAGCCATGTCACAAATGTACAGCGTTCTCCCTATGACAAACCTGTAGAATGTACATGTATTGTATACATGTACTGAGATCTCACATTTCTTTCTAGCTTCATTTTGTCAAAGATATACGGTTAGGGCTTGGGATTTGTTGGGTCCAGCTTAGTATTAAAAATTGACCCTGGATGGATTGTCGCTAAAGCAATCGTGTTACAATCACATGTACATGTATTTGTGAGTTAAACATGATTTTTACCTATAACACTGCCAAGTGAACATGAAAAAAATTCAGTAAATGAGACAAAGAGCATCAATGCTGGGCTCTCTTCTAAGACATGACATGTAAGCATAGGAGATGTAAAATCCTATAAAGAACATGAATGTTGAGTATGAACTGCAATAGGCATCCTCCATTCTCTTGACCAAGACTAGGACTCCATTTCTCTCTCTCTCTCTCTTTCTCTCGTGCTTCCTATTATTTTAGCTCTCTTATCTTTTCATTTTTCCTTACCCTATATGTATTACTCTATTTCTCTTTATCCTGCTATCCTTTCTCTTTGCACATGATCAACATATTCATTCATTTGATCTTTTATTTCACTAAAATGCACCAAACGAATGCATATGCCACACTCAGGGATGCCACTTAGAATTGATATGAAAGCCTGAAAATCATCTAGAATGAGCCATTTTGTACACAAAAAATGTGTTTTCTATGGCCTGAAAATAAGTTGCTTGGGCCTGAATTCAGGATTTTGCCTGAAAAGTGGCATCCCTGCACACTATATAAAACGGCTCTAAACTCAAAGTGGCACTGTACTACACAATGTACATGATCACAAGTTCAATCAAAGTTCATTTTCCATGCACGTACATGTATGTACATGTACATGTATGTAAACATGAAAGCTTACATGTACATGTACATACAAGTATATGTATACATAATCATGTACATGTACATGTATAAGGTACATTGAACACATCTGAAAGTAGCACCTATACAATCAATCAATAAATCTGTCTCACCCATCCTGCCCCCCTTATCATCTACAATGTAGATGTTTAGCCCCCCTCCCCCCCCCCCCCCTTCCTCACTCTCTTTAATTTATATTTATCATTTTAGCAGGGTGACTTCAAATCTGACACATATACAAAGATTGTATACATGTAAAATCACCTGTCCAGTTGAGTATGTATTTCAAATGAGATCAAGATATCAGTTACATGTACGTGTTTACAGATAATTCAAAGAAAGATGTGAACATCAGAAAAAACACTATTTATTCTATAGATGAATAATCCAATGTAAATCAACTCACTGTTGATTTTTTATCCATGATATCACACATTTTCAAGATTTATCAAGATTTTGAGAAAAGTGTCTTAACATCTACAGAAGACAGTGACCTATCAGAAGTTATTATTCTAGATACAATAAAAAAAAAAGTGAAATATAAATTACATGAATATATTACTATGTGTTGATCAAATAAACATTTTTAAATACATGTACAAATGCTTTAACTCCATCTCCTACATGTACATCCACATCTACTGTAGACAGCACATGTTGAATTATACATGAAGGTACTTTGCTTAATATCAGCCCCTTCTTTCACTAAAAAAAGGGTTACATGTGAGAGTTTAATGCACATGATTACATTGTATAATATTAATCCATGGATTAACATAATCAACAGCAATACATTTCGAGGACTACTTCTATATCTTCAGAAGACATGTGTATGACAGCTTTATGCAATGATTCCATGACTGGATCTTGATGTTTTAAATTTTCATAACACCTTTTCTAAGTGGAGTCAGCCATCTTGCTGTTCTTCAGTATGGAAGCTGGCAATTTACATCTGGCATCAATCTTCTTCTTTGACTGAACATCACACGGCGTCAGTTTACACCAAGCTCTGTATGCCTTGCACAGACGGTTGCTCTGTAAGAGGATCCTATCTTTCTACAAACTAATGATTTATCACAAACTGTTTATGACAAACATTTAAAAGAATGAAGCATGCATTATGAATGAAAGATGGTCTTAATTTAAGAACATGATGGATACGTTTTCCACCATTTTCTCAAGGTCTTACCTTACAATCCTGGCAACTCCACATCGAGTAATTCCTCTCGCAATCAAATCGTAGAATTATACCCACATAATCCGCATACATGGCCTGTATGTCAGCCTCTAATTGGAGAAGTTCTTTTAAACATTGGCTACACTCCTGATTGCTTTTAAGTAAAAAACAATTCTTGTCCGGTCTCTCCACAATACTCTCATAGGTCCTCCATTTACAAAATCCCATAGTGTACGAACCCCACGAGGAGTTTTCTGTCCTCCCTTCTTCGTTGCACATGGGTTCTACAGTGTCGTTAGTAATTTCTGTACTACTACTAGTACCGTTACAGACGTCTCTTATACACTGTGGAGGCGTCTCTGTCGTAGGTATCCATGTCGTCATCATCATCGATGTCGACGACGTCAAGTTTGTTGCTGCTAGCACCACGTAGCTGTCCATGACGACTGCAAAAGGCAGCAGGAGCAATGCACGAAATACGAGGCAGGCGAGTAAGAAAAACCAATGAACCAAGGGTTTCGCCGCCAATATTTTAAAAGAACCCCCATCGTAAAATCTCAAAGTCATATTTCAGACATGTAGACAAGAGAGCGTGGCGATCGTCATGCGCGATAGAGGAGGTGGTCTTCTGCTTGGCTACGCTCAGGAGACGGCTTTGGAGCTGGGTCTGGTTGCTTAGAATCACCTGAAATCGACTTGAATCCTGCTGGATAGCGATACTCTGCGCCCGAGACATGAGCGATAAAGGGTAGCATGATCAGCCACCATACAATGCACAAAACACAGACTCTACGCTGCATAGTAGGACCGGCTCCTGAAAACACAGCCTGTCTTCTTTCCAACTAAATCCAACGAATTCACCCATATAAAACGCTTGAATTTCTTACCGCCGGACGAGGAGTTACTCCAGTATATCTTCCGCGTGAAAAGTCGGGGTTTTCTGTCGGTTTTACGACGGTAACATCGTGAAAAAGCGAGAGGTGTTTTTTCACATAAAAACCATCACAGTCGCCATCTTGACAGATTTCACGCATTCCTCCACACCGCGCATGCTCCTACGAAAAAAAGAAAAATTAATTGACGGAGCTCCAACGACGAAAACCACGACTCAGCATGCACATCAGGAAAGCAGGGAGGAAAGAAGACTGATCTAGCACGCTAGGCCGATCATGTGTAGAAATAAGACGAAATTAATCATTAAAATTCGGGAATGCATAACATTTTAAATTATTATCCTACTTCAAAATCCTGAAACCTATAGCGGTACCCTCTCCATGGCGTCTGCCCATCTAAAGCTACATGTTTTTAACTGTTTTTCAGTTGGATGACATTTTTGTCTTGAACATCACTCAAGAGTTATTATCATGTAGGGTTCATGTAGAGGAGTTTGATTTATGAAGCATAAATTACATGTATTGTATTTTAGAAAAATCAAAAGTCGGCCCCCAGATCGTCAAGAAATCGAGCTCACTCCTTTCCCCATCCACCCTCGTACAATCAACAATTTGTTACAAGATTTGTCGCCCCATTCTCCCCGCACACCAAAGGAGTGGTCTTGCTTCTTTCATGCATGATACACTACATGCATCCTTTCTCATTCGGTTGCACGTATATGTATTCAATCCCTGGTGCAGTACAAGCGAAAAGGGCTTTTAACCACAAAAGCACGCAGTGCAATTATCAGCGCATTTGTGCCACGGTAAAGTACGTGGCCGTTGTTTACTCAGATTCGCTCACATTTTCTGCTCGCAATCAAATTAGTTATGTCTTCTGCGTCTCATTTGTGCCAACGCAATATTCATCATCATTTTTGCTCTAATGATTTATTGTTATTTATGTACACGGGTGAGTTTCTCCTTTTGTTGCAGGATTGATAGCAAATAATGATGGTCTTAAAACATAAACCTACTAGAAACTGCTGTTTTCTGTAATTACGCTGCACAGTCAGGCCCGGCCCCTCGGGGATTGTTTTGTAGCATTATTATGCAGTAGACATGAACAGCTGATCGCTAATGCGCGTATTTGCGCCTTGTTGGGCGTGGTGATGGGAGGAGTTAGGCTTTGGTAACGCCCATTTCAGACCGGTGCATTATCATTTTACTCATGATTAAGAATTGTGCATGATCAGTTTGGAGCTCTTCCTCTTTGATTGTATTCTATTGTAATTCTAATAATGAACAGGCCCTTTTTTTAGGGGTATATCTTTCTAGTTATCATTCTGTATTCAACCTTATGCCCTTTGATAGAATATCATTTCCTACATGGAAAAGGTCTTTTCATAAATATTGAGAAAATTGTATATTTGATTACCGTATATTGATATTTATTATGATGCAAAGCCTTTTTGTGGGTTTTTTCCCCCTCTCTATTTTTCTATATATAATTATGTGGTTATGTTGCCTATCTCCGCTCTCCCTCTCTCTCTCTCTCTCTCTCTCTCTCTCTTCTCTCTCTCTCTCTCTTTCTTTCTCTCTTTTTCCTTCCATCATGTGTCATTCTCTAAAATGTCTAACTGAACTGTGCTTCATGTTCGATCTTCTTCACCATCCGAAGCTTATTTTGTTAAGCATAAAAAATATTCAGAATCAACTTTACAAACACATTTTCCTCACAAGACCACTTTACGACGATAAACCATGACAAATGCCATGATAAAAGCCCAGAAAACTTTGAAAAATATTGATGATGCTTGCATAAAGCCTTTTTTGACATTGTGATCATGTGATGATTTCCCATGAAATTCACGAACCACGACACCAGCCTCCTAACGACGTCGGGTGATCGGATAATTTCCAAAAGAGCAGAGTATGACGTCATAATTAATATTTAATGGACATCATCACCCTAAGCTTTCTCGTGGCGGTTAAATTTAGACCGTTTGGAAACTTGACAGCCATCGTTATGACGTCATACATCCTAATATACTCGTCATATCCAACATTTCCAATTAACTTGTATATCTCGTATTTGGAATGCATTTTGCGATCTCTAAGAAAGCATGAAGTAATAGGTCTGTTATGAGGAGCTTGGCTATGTATATAGGTCGTTCAGCAGTGCATGCAAGGGAAGATGTTTTAACGTGCATTTGTAGTCCCTGTCGTTCGTTTTCATGTAGGGCCAATGTGTTTTGCACGTGCAAAAATACATCGATCGATGGCAAAATACGAATCAATAATATTTCTCCTTTTCCTAACAATCATTTCACGTGATAGTACATGCAAATCACTATAGAGTTAATACTGCGCATAAAACGTTACTGACGAGTTCATGTATTTACTGTATTAATTTCTAAAATGATTTACAAAGTTGTCAAAAGCATTATAGGATTATATTTTAATAGTGATTTTAAAAAATGTAATGAAGAATAAAAAAGGGTGTGACCGCGTTTATGCAAGTCAGATTTCCTGGGAATTTCTAATTACCGTTAGTCAATAAATTAGGTTATAGCCATTTGTTATCAAAAGTGTTAATACAATATTTTGATACTGTTGAAAATAATAATCTATGAAAATGGTATTACTTAAACAAGTCTAATTTGCTTGGTAATTCTTATTAGGTTTGCTATTTGTTAAAATGTTGAGACTATATTTCTAATAGTATACTGTTGAAGAAAATAATGAACTCATTAAAAAGGTATATGACTTCACTTAAACAAGTCTAAGTGGCTTGGAAATTCTGATTAGTCAACAAAGTGGGTTAGTTATTTGTTATCAAAAACGTGATTACATTTGTGATATATACTACTGAAGAAAATAAGAATGAAAAGAGTAGGCCTATATGACTTCTGATTTGCTTGGAAATTCTGAACGGTTAACTATTTGTTTGGGAGGTAAAGGATTATGGATAATTTATGTTTATTCAAATATGTTTATAATTTATTTTGTATTCTTGTGACTTCAGAGTTGGCCTGTTCAGTTATGCAAAACTGCTTTCCAAAATACAAAATACATAACTGTTAGGTAACATGGTAAAATACAAAAATGGAGAGTAAATTACTGATATTGTATAAAATGTACATATTTGAAAAGCATTGTGAAAATTCCATTGAGTCAAGATTTAAAGCTTTGCATATTTTTTAAACGTATAAAGGGGTGTAACCGTCTGAGCATTAGCAGGGAGTGCATTAAACAACCTGGCTCCAACATTTTATGCAAAAGAATTTCTTTTATATTCTGTGCTTGGGCGGGCAACTTGGAGGGGACATTGTAATGAATAACATGACCTATAATATTTACAATTCGTTTGCATATCAGTGATTCTAGATAAGTCGGTATGAGATTATTTTGTATTTTAAAAACAAGAACATAATATTGATATTTTATACGCTGTTCTACTGATTGCCATTTCAGCGCGTGAGTAAAAAGGAACACTGCATGAGATGTATAATAATCCTTATTCAAAATCATTCTAGCATATCTATCTGAAGTTTTTGTATCTTATCCTTATGGATTTTTGTACAGCTTCCCCAAGATGTACTACAATAATCAATATATGGTAAAATTATAGCAAAATGCAGATTCTGCAATATTTTTAATGAAAGCAAATGTTTTATCCTCCGTATACATCGCACGAGATATTTTACCAAGAGTAGAAACATGGATAAGTGATTGCATGTTTTCAGATGGAAAAAAAAAAGAACCTGGTGGTCAAATAGTAATATCCATATAGCATTCAATCAGCAGGCCTAACCAGTATTACTTATTTTCCTTTAAAAATAATATCAGGTCACTAAGAAAATACATGCATCATACAACAGTTTGATTAATATTATTTATGTCTTGCCATGCATGCAGGACGTTCTTGCCACCACTGGAACTTGGACCGCGAACCATGTGACGTATCCACTAGACCACGACAACTCTACAAAGGGCGTGGCTTCATTGTTTTGTGTTCAATTAGATATGAAATATGTTCACATGGGCATAAGGAGAACATGACTTTCTTGGTATGTTCTTATATGTTCTTAGTAAAACGTGAAGAAGACTTACACAGGCAAACTGAAGGCGTGGCTTCATTAGCCTTATAGTGAAATGCGAAGAAAATTCACGTTTGCATACTGAGGGTGTGGCTTACTCGGTCTGTGTTCATAAAGAAACTTGTAGAGGAGCCCAGTATGCATATATAAAGGCGTGGCTTTCTTGTTATGTGCGTGAATGAAACGTAAAGAAGGATCACTTGTGCACATTTACAAGCATGTCAGGCGTGACTTCCTTGATTCATGAGACCGAACTGCTGGCTGCATGGGCGTGGTCAATGTTTATTGGGGCGTGTCATACAAAATGTAAGGCGGATACAGTGAAGAAGGCATTAATAAATTATGATAGGTAAAAATACGATTTTAAAACAAATCAAAATATTCTAAAATTCATTGCTCTTCCGATCACTGTCTAAGTATCTTTGTCCCATTAAAGTGTTTCATGAAGCGGAAACAGCTTGCAGCCTACAAAATGATTTGACACTTAAGAGTCTAAATGAAAAGATTGAAATTTAGCTCACATTTAGGCCTATTCATGCAGTTGCAAAGCTGTTGAAAAACAGCCAATAGCTGCATGACAAGGACAATCCATGCAACCCATGAGTGCAGAAGAAATAAATCAAATCAATTTATTGGCGGCATCGAATTTCTTACTTCACGAGTTGGCAAACAATGTTCATTTGTCCATATTATATATAGGCCTATATAGTTGGTCTAATAAAAGTTTTGTCAACATTTCTGAACCTACTTGTGAATCTTTAACTCTCATGCACCATGTCATATTTGATTAACTCTAGATAGTACCGCAATTTTCATGTTCAAACTATCTAACAACCTTCTCCCTTTGGTTTATAATGACTATTTCACTTTAAATTGTTTCATTCACAATTACAATACTAGGAATGCGCAAAATATCCATCTTCCTCTATAAATCGCACATCGGTAACACAAAAATAAAATCTTTTATAATAGCACAATATTTTGGAACAGCCTCCCAACTAAATTTCAGAATAGTAAGACTGTAAAACAATTTAAACGATCTTATAAGTGACATCTTCTTTTTTTTTTTTTTTAATTGTGTGTTTTATTAAACAAATCATATCAAATTACAATATTTACAGAAGATTTATCATGTAATTAGGATAAACGTAATAAGTGACATCTTCTTGATTAACAATATTAAATGTACATGTCCTATAGATTATTGTATAATGTTTCCCCCTGTCTTCCTTGCTTTCTTTCGTGTTAGGAATTTCTGAACACTTGATATTCCATGATTTATTATAATTCTGTTTTTATGTACTCTTTATTAAGGGGTCATTTTAAACAAGCCTATTTGTGCTTTTCATGATCGCACAACTATTATTTATTATACTAATTCGTATTGATTTTTTGTATATGTTTTAATGGTGGAAATGAAATGATTTGATTTGAAATTTTCACTCTTTGTTTGCTACAATCATCTTCGTTTGGGTCAGTATGCATTGTTGGTCTCTCTCTCTCTCTCTCTCTCTCTCCAACCATATAACCGCTGTCATGTAGTATTCGACTACTAAAACGACACTTAGACCTAGAATTGCAATAAAATTTGGGCCCTATTTTAAAGAAGTTGAGAAATCGGGCATAAATCTATTCCAAATTGCTTTGATAAAATATTTATCATTTGAAAGATTTAGCCAAAATATCATTGTTAATTTTCCTGAAAATAGAAATGTTCCTCTTATCATATTTCTTGTTTTTCAGAGAACATTTCGCAAACGCAAAATGGCGGGAAATACCAGCATCACATCACCCACCGAAATATGACACTTTTTAAGATAAATATTTAGCCTACTGTTTGTTTTACATATGCATTGGTTATCTAATTTAACAATTGGATTGATAATTCTTCATAGCTAAAACAAGGATCAAGGATTAATATTGCCTTTACTTGACATGCATGTATTGACCGATTTTTATTTTTATTTTTTTAATATAACGCCCGTCGCACAGGAGACGTCATTTTGATTGCGTCATTACCTGCGATAATCAAGCCTGAGAAGGGAATAAGCCCATACGCCGGTAATTCACCCTATTATTATTCGGTTTGCGATGATTTTTCGGTACGATGATATCCTCATATGGCGCTTCAAAGGCCGCATTAGCTTCTGACGCAGCCCTACGTCAGTAACGTCAGGCAAATGAAGTCTCCGATGTGCAACTGGCATTATCTTTATCAGATAGGTGGGGCCAAGCCTTTAAGTTCCCTTTTCTCCGCCTCTCCCCGAAGTTCGTCATCCAAAAAACACGAAGTATGATGGCCTTCATAATTCCCTTCGATGTCTGTCAAGTCTAGCACAGTCTTCAAAACTAGTCTCTAATTCGTTTAGTCCTTCGCAATGACAACAAAATAGTTTGGAGAACGACTCTGCAAAGAAGTTTATCTGTGGTGGTGGGGTAATAATAAATACAGAAACGATGTCTGTCTCGTTTTCGGAATGGTATTCGAGATGTCAGCAACCAGTGGTTCGTCGATGGTCAGACCAATCTCAATTACGGGTCTGTTTAAGTAGACTAGAGGCTGTCGTGTCGGGCGGGGTGTTGGGTTGTGAAAGCTTCGCTGGGGGTGCCAGGGAGGACAATTAATTATGCATGCTTGCTGGTGATAGTGGCAGCAACTCACGCACGAAAATAAGCGAGTGGCGACAATTCATTATGCATGGGAAGGGGGTTGTGTGGTCATATGTCAACTACTCGTCTTAATTGCAAAAGTTAAAATGTCTCATTATGGCGGGAAACGCTTGATTGTTAATGAGAAAAATAGCAAGCGACGGGGAAATAATTTGTAGTCATCCTCATCGTCTTATATTGTATAAATCGAGACACTTAATTTGTAGAAACATGCTTTATCTCATATATGAAGGTGTGAAGGAAGACAAATAAACACGACTCTATCTTATCTATTACTGTAAATGGGGAAAATGAGATTACATTTTTAAAATGTATGAAACGGAACACAATGATATGAAAAGGGTCATGTTAGATGGTGTTTGAAGATGATTTATATATGGTCTATTACTCATGATTATAATTTTCTGTACTGAAGATTGTAAAAATTATAAATATAAAATATGTTAATGATGCTTCAATAATGATACAAAATATATTGAAGCTGCATTTACAATATGACAAGGGATAGCAAATTTAATATTAATAACAGGTACATGGAGGAGGAGGAGGAAGAGGGGGAGGAGGAGTTGTAGTAGTGGATGTAGTAGCAGAAGTAGAAATAGTAGTGATAGCGGTGGTAGTAGTAGTAGTAGTAGTAGTAGTAGTAGTAGTAGTAGTAGTAGTAGTAGTAGTAGTAGTAGTAGTAGTAGTAGTAGTAGTAGTAGTAGTAGTAGTAGTAGTAGTAGAAGTAGTAGTAGTAGTAGTAGTAGTAGTAGTAGTAGTAGTAGTAGTAGTAGTAGTAGTAGAAGTAGAAGCAAAAGTAGCAGTGACAGCAGAAGCACGGTAGTAGTACTTGTAGTAGTAGTTGTAGAAGTAGAAGTAGTAGTGGTAGTGGTAGTGGTAGTATAGTAGTAGTAGTAGTAGTAGTAGTAGTAGTAGTAGTAGTAGTAGTAGTAGTAGCAATAGTAGCAATAGTAGTAATAGTAGTAGTAGTAGTAGCAGCAGCAGCATTAGTAGTAGTAGTAGTAGTAGTAGAAGTAGTAGGAGTAGTAGTAGTAGTAGTAGTAGTAGTAGTAGTAGTAGTAGTAGTAGTAGTATAATAGTAGTAGTAGTAGTAGTAGTAGTAGTAGTAGTAGTAGTAGTAGTAGTAGTAGTAGTATAGTAGTAGTAGTAGTAGTAGTAGTAGTAGTAGTAGTAGTAGTATAATTAGAAGTAGAATTAGTAGTGGTAGCAGAAGTAGTAGTAGTTGTACTAGTAGTAGTAGTAGTAGTAGTTGAAGTAGAAGCAAAAGTAGCAGTGACAGCAGAAGCACGGTAGTAGTACTTGTAGTAGTAGTTGTAGAAGTAGTAGTAGTAGTGGTAGTGGTAGTAGTATTAGTAGTAGTAGTAGTAGTAGTAGTAGTAGTAGTAGTAGTAGTAGTAGTAGTAGTAGCAATAGTAGCAATAGTAGTAATAGTAGTAGTAGTAGTAGCAGCAGCAGCATTAGTAGTAGTAGTAGTAGTAGTAGTAGTAGTAGTAGTAGTAGTAGTAGTAGTAGTAGTAGTAGTAGTAGTAGTAGTAGTAGTAGTAGTATAGCAGTAGTAGTAGTAGTAGTAGTAGTAGTAGTAGAAATAGTAGTAGTAGTAGTAGTAGTAGTAGTAGTAGTAGTAGTAGTAGTAGTAGTAGTAGTAGTAGTAGAAGTAGTAGTAGTAGAAGTAATAGTAGTAGTAAAGGTAGTAGTAGTAGAAGTAGTAGTAGTATTATATAGTAACAGCAGCTGCAGCAGAAGAAGCAACAGTACAAATAGTAGTAGTATTAGAACCATTTGTAGCTGCAAGCAGTTAATAATATTATACATGTAGTAGTATTTTACTTAATTGTAATATGTTACAAGTAATTTAGTGGAATAGTGGTGGTGATCAGTAGAGGTATCAATAATGTAAAGTCTTATCCCGGATCCTGGAAAGTTTGATCTAACAGTAAAATATTATTGTATAACCTTTAACTATAGATTAAATTTCATAATATTAACAACACTTTATTTCATATACAAATTAAAGTCTGTCTGTGGACATTCATTGGTAGTATGGTATTTTACTGTTAGTTGTATTATTTTACATGTAATAGTATAAGTATAATAATGGTGGTGACGACCAATTAGAATTATCAATATGCAAAGGTCTTATCCTCTAAACTTTGATCTAACAGTAAAAGTGTCTTTGTATAACCTCTTGACTACAGATAAAATTACATTATATTAACAACACCCCGTTTCATATACCATTCAAAGTCTCTTTGTGGACATTCCAAGAATATGGGATATTCTCTTAGAACACACAGGTGGAGATGCAACATTTAATGTAACATTCAAATCAGTATTACCAATTAGATAATTAAAACAGTGCAATTTCTATGGGTAAACCAGAACTTTAAAAAACAAGATAATAATAATAATCTAAGGAATGTCATATTTCTAGTCATATTTTTAAACATTTTTATCTGAACTGCATAAAAGAAATAAATATGTGACTTGTGCTGTATACCCAAGCAATTTTTATTCTTTGATTTTTTTTCTTGTAATCTTAGACTGTGCTTTTGTTCTATTTGTATGTTGCTGTTTGTTGTCATGTACTTTATTATGAAATATTATATATTTATATATGGTCTGTTGGGAGCCAGAGGGGCGCTAACTATCCGTTAAAAAATATGAGGTAATGTCCTTCTGGCTCTCAGCATACATTATCTCTTAATTTATGCTCTTTAAGTTATCTGTAAATGTTAGTTCATGATATGTTGATGCATTATGCTTTATACAGATGTGAGACCGCAAAGCGATTTTTATGGCTGTTTAGTTGTGCATGACAATAAATAAATTCAATTCAATCAATTCAATAGGTGATGAACATGAGGCTGGATATATATTGGTTGTAGACAGTATTCATCATTAAATACATTTGGATCACAATGAATGCCTGAAGCAGAGAGTGCATTGGATTAGAGCTCTAAATCTTGTTAACTCTGTTTTGCAATCAAGCTAAGCGATCACTAACCCCTAAATAGCACAGTTTGAGACGGAGCTAGGGATAAAATAATACTTCAATTGAATAGAACATTTAAACTGGAGCATTTGCTTTTTTTATTTTAGTTTTTATTTCTATTAAGACAACTATTTTATTTTTCAGTTAAAAAGGATTTTTGTATATTCTCAGTGAAGATCCTGGAAACTTAAAATAATTTTATTTCTATTCATCCCCAACATATCTCTTTTTCTCATTTTTTGTTATCAAATTACTGCATACCCACATCCCGTCTCTCTCTCTTTCTACCATATATATATATATATATATATATATATATATATATATATATACATATTCTCTCTCTATCTCTCTCCTCTCTCTCTCTCTCTCTCTCTCTCTTAATTTTAGTAAGGAATTTTGGGAGGGAGAGATAGAGGGGAAAGAGAGAGAGAGAGAGAGAAGAGTACTACATGTACCATACTGAAGCTATGTCCTGCCCAAGTTAAAAATGAAACAAGGAATATAAACTCAAAATGGGACTTTTGAAAGGCAACCCATGATTCTGTTTTACTCTTCTGTGACTATGCATGCAAAGTTATAGTACTTGTATAGAATGACATTGATACAATACATACATGTACTGGCAACTTTGTAAAAACTATCTGGGATGCTTTTTTTCTTACATTCTTAGCAAAACTGATTTTTTAAAAAATAAAATCAATACTTTCACAACAAAGTAAAATGTTAAGCTGTACCCTTTAAATAGGGGCTTGAGTGGTCCTTTTATTAAGAACTAATGCACTGTCACATGACCCAAGTTGTTGGTGATCCCTTAGTATGCCACATACTGTACATGTAATCAATTTCTAAAATTGAAAATTCTGAGACTTTCTCAATATTGTGGTATTTTCAACAAACTTTCTCTTACCGGTCACTCAAAGGAACTTGCTAATCAAGGTTTTGTGTGCGTGCAAAGCCCACCGCACACTATACAATCTGCACTCCGATTTTGGAAGAAAATGCAATATCATTTAATATAAACCTTTAAACACGTAAAATATTTTTGATCAAGGTTCTTAATAGTCATATAGATAGTGAAATCGAAATTACGGCCTATTACGAGCCTTCCAGTATGAAAAAAGGTCAAATCGGCTCCAAACTGTAGTGAAGTCGGAGGAGCCCTGCAATTGTCTAAGATTTGAAACTGATTTGGCTGATAACGCATCAACTTCCTACAGTGTACGTTTGGTATCAGGAAGATTTTATTTGTTTAATAAATGCCATTGAATATTTTCAAAATCGGATCGCAGTCGATCGTATAGTGTGCCGTGGGCTCTAAGGATGGTATTCCACTTTTTGTGTAGCACTTGGAACATGTGCTTCCGGAGACTCTGCAATTGCTCCAGCAACAATTACTCACGGCTTTATGTTATCAAAGATATAGGCCCGTATTCGGAAGTCCAGTTTATCTTAAACTCCAGTCTAAGTTAAACCAGAGTTTAGTTAAAACTGACTTAGACCGCTAGTCCATTCTAAATTTCTGTACAAAGTTAAACCACTCTAAGAGTCTAGACTGCACTGGAGTTGAAGTTAAACCGGCATTCAGAATGTGATTATCTTAAACTCTGGTTTAAAGGGCAGGTTTAGACTGGGTTCAAACCACACTTAGACTGGGTTCAAACCACACTTGGACTGCGGTTCAAGTTAAACCAGAGTTCAGAATACAGGCCACAGGGTTAGGGTGAGGGATGTAACTGGATTTAGGGACAGTCTTAGGGTTAGGCACAGTGCTTGGTCCAGGGTTGAAGTTTGGAATTTGGTTAGTGTAGGGAGTTGACCATGGAGCAATCTTCACTGGAGCATGTGTCATTAAAACCATGCTTCGACCAATAGCAGTACAGTATCTCCTTGAGTTATACTCATGTAGTGATGTTTTTGCATCATCTTCTGATCCAGAAAGCTAGGGATTATGCATTTTACAAGAGCAGAAAGAGCAAAAATCACAGAAAATTTTAGAGTCTATTTCTAATGCAGTAGGTTGTGTCTTTTCCAGATATGAGATATAATTGTAACTGATCATTGGAGTCTCTAAATTGGCAATGCAGTGTAAAATATATAATCTTTATTTTTGTGTACAAATTGGCAATTTTTCTGTTGAAATTTGCAATTTTCATTCACATTTGTTCATTCAATATACATTTTTATATTTTCCAAACTATGTAGCAGTGGAAATAAGAACAATTTGAGGGAAAGCTGATTAATTTAGACCTCAAGAAAACTGTGTACTGCTATGGGTTAATATATTGCCTATTTTACTGAGGCCTAAGTCAAGATGCCATGATAGGGCACTCAAGCATTGGAGGAATACAGAGTACTCATTTACTACACATGGGTCAAGACAGCCATCTATAGATGAAATACCTTGTCTCAGGACTGACATACTATCATTTGCTAATAAGCTTTGATTATTGTGGAAATGCAGTCAATTGCTGTTGGTGTATTAACAGGTACTGTGATGTCATTGATAAAATGTTGAACATACTTTTGAATTCAAATTTACTTCTAAAGCTCTCTCGCATTACTTTGCATGTCCAAGTTATCAGTTTAGCATCTTTCTGGAGCTCAGCTTAAAACAGATTAATTTCAGTGACCAGAAATTAGAAATTTGACTCTAATGATTTTGAGGTAAACAAAGTATTTCAGATGAAAGATATAATGTGAATGGCACAACATGAAGAAAATCAACAGCTACCAGAAATTTCTAGACATAAATTCTGAAGAAAATAAAATTTATTATCAAAATAGATAATTATCCACTACTACAAAAATGAAAACTTATTGCAAATGTTTTTTTAAATTTTCATAGAAAATGACATGATAATGATACATAATTGCATCCATGAATATATTCCACTCATGTTTATAACTGACCTCGTTTAAAGATAAAGTTGAGTTCTGGTCATGCGATTACATTGTGAAAGAAACTGTTTAAAAGCAATTGGGAAAGGTTGATCATGTCTACATAAGAATTGGTGTATACTGTGAGGTTTTGGAATCATCAATAGGATAAGAAATTGACCCAATCTCGCAGAAAAGCATGCGCACCACACAGAGAAATGGGTATATGGGACTACACACACACGTGGCCCGAACACTGCAGCTATTTCTCGTCATATTTCAAATACAAGGGCATTTAAGGAGCAATCCTTTTCGGGGGATATTTCTACTAAAAATTTTCTTCCAAACTGACACAAAAGGAATAAGAAAGCTCACAAATTATTTTTCACCTTTCCCAGAACTCAACCTTCTCTTTAACCCTTTCAAGACAAGAATTATTTAAGAGCTCAATTGATCACATTTTGTTCTGCAAATTGGCAACAATAATATTTTTCTTTTAGTGCTACGTGTTCTAATAAGATATGTCTTGAAAATAATATACATGGTTAGGAACTTTGTCGAAAAGTTGAAAAAATTGCCAATTTGGACAAAAAACAATGATTTTGAATCTCTCAATGTGTTGCCAATTTAAGGATGTTTAATCTTATTCTCCTTTTTAAAATTCCTGGCATCAAACGCAATATGATCATGCAACAAAAATGGACACAGTATGTGCAGAATTTTTTGCTCTTTCTACTCATGCATCTGGTATATTTTTTAAGGCTGTAAATCAAAAGTTATTGGGCCAAACCACAAATTGTGGTCAATAATTCCTGTCTCGAAAGGGTTAACAGCTGCTTGCAATGAAATTCTCAATCATGTTTTACAGTGGAATTAAAACATGTGCACCATCTTCACTCCACTGAGAGCAAGAGTGTTCAACCAAATCCCTCTCATTTGAGTTAGTTAGTTCTTCATCTCCTAGGTAAGGAGAGGCATGGTGAATGAAATGACGGTGTTGCTACTGCACTCGTTCTCCAATAACCTCTTGGGAGCAAAGAGGCAAAATGGAAGAAAAGCTTTATAAGAGAACATTCCGTTGCCCTGTTCAGTCCGCCAAACTTTTCATCTCCCGAGTATGTAGAGGAAAGGTGAATAAAACGCATGTGTGGCTCAATGCATTCATTCTCCAATCATCTCCTGGGTAGAAACTGGCAAAATGGACAAAATGTCATGGAAGAACACTCACGGTTTCCCTATTCAATTAACTCATCTCCTGAGTATAGAGAGGCACTGTGGACTGAATGCCTGTGTTTTTCCATGCACTTGTTCTCCATTCATCACTTAAGTAGAAAATGACCTGTAGGAACACATTCAGTAGCCCTGCTCAATCAAGAGTTTTTCGTCTCCTGGGGAAGGAGAGGCAAGAAGCATGATGGCAGCATGTGATGACAGCCAACACAACCTCCTTCCTTCTCTTTCGTCTGTCTCTTTTGCCGCTCAGCGTAGCAGTATTTGGTGAGGGGGCTACTGCGAACATCACCTGAAACGAAACATTTACACGAGTTTGAGTATCAATGTGAAAAATAAAATACATTGCATGACTATACAGCAGAGAGGATATTGAGGTTTGCAAGAGAAATTTCAAAAGAAAATCAGAGGGCGCTACTGTTGTTTAACTATGGAACAAATTAATTATCTTCTGAGAGGCAGAAGGGAGTTTACACTTTCTTGAAGTACATGTGTTAACGCCTTTTAGGCTCTCAGCACACAAAATATTATAGGGTGGACTTTCTCAATGCTAAACTGAGAATGATGCCATACCTGACAGATGTCTTCGGGCGGAGTGACCACAGCTTGAGTGAGTGGTCAGTTGGTTGGATTACGTCCATCTCCTCTTCACTGTCCTCTCCGTCGCTAGCACCACCCAGTCTCCTCCCAGGAAACTCCAGCTTCCGCTGACCCGATGACGTCGCCATGACAGGGAGATGGGGATGAAGACTGGAGGAGAGAGATGATGATGATGGTGGTGATGGAACATTGATTGGAAAGACATTTTATTCGGCCTTGATAAATAATCCTTCTCTCAAACAGTACAATACTGTATATGCCATATATTTCGCGGACATAATTTTTTGGGAATTGGACAAACTTGATAATTGGACAAACTAGGCTATTTTGCGAGTAGTTAAATTCACGATCGGGAAATTCTGAAATCTACAAACAGCAATGATGATGCACTTTCGCAAAGTGAAGTGGTGAATTTAGTAAGCTTCTACACAGTCCGCATGCATACAGCCACGCTGCGCTACTATAGCAGCGCTGAGATCGCTCAGATACAGTACCAGTACTGGTAGTACAGCTGGCAGGCTGTGTACGGACACCAAGGCCAGAAGCACTTCTACTGTGTATGAAGTTTGGCAATATTTTAGTGTGTTGTTAAATTCGCAAATTTGCGAAAATAAAACCCCCGCAAAATATATGGCATATACAGTACATATTTTACGATGGGTTGAAGAAAGTAAACTGGTCAAACGATGTCACCCACATGGCAATGCATTAGTCTTTCCCGCTATACAAAAAGTTACTTTGAAAAAGTGATAACGAATGCTAGGATGCGCTTATGTGCCTTTAGAGCCTTCAAAACTAGGACATGATGTAATAAGCATGTTGGCTGAGACACTGAATAGGCACTTGAAACATGCAATACTCTTTGGCTGCAAATATCCATTATTGGGAAAATATAAAAACTTTCTAGACTTCTTCATGTTATTACGTTACCACAAATTTCAATTATCATAACCAGGGCGGATCCAGGATTTTGTAAAAGAGGGGGCACAGAGCCGGAAAAGTACACAATTAAGGGGGTAGTTTTTTTCATTGTGTACTTAAGGTATGCCAGTTGGGTTTCAAAAGAGGGGGCACGGGCCGGTTTTCCCCCTATGTAGATCCGCCACTGATCATAACTTTAAACATATATAGCAATATATCGATAGAATCTTCCTTAGACACTTGTTCAACTAATGTCTATTTTTTAAAAATCAAACATTTCGGTTTAGTAAGCTTACATTTCTGACATGCTAACTTAAAATGTTAAGAAAAAAAAAGTATTTTTGTGTCATTCTGTTGCTGTGAAATTGCCCTTTTGGCTCCAAATTTTAAAAGAATGAAAAGTGCCTTGTTGAACTCCCAAGACAGTTGTGAATTTGATTTAACAAGTGTGAAAAGCAGAGGAGGCTTTATCCACACCTGATACCATTGACGCAGTCACTGTGAGCCTTGTACTTGTAGCAAGGTAGAAGGATGGGGTCTGAGTTGTAGTCATCTGTGGGTGGGGTGGGTGGTTGAGATGTGTCCCATACGCTCACTGTTCCATTCTGGTTTCCGGATACAAGGTACTGCCCATTCCTGTGGTGACCAAGAGAGAAGAGAAAAGAGAGAGAGAGAGAGAGAGAACTTATTGATTTTCTTCTCTGATCATTATATGACAAATGTCCAGTAAAGGACGCAAAATCCAGCTCCTTTCTTTAACAGATTCCATCGACTGGTGGAACCAATCAAGGGATATGAAAAGCAGTCCATAGCAGAAGATAAAAAGAACATTTCAAGAAAAATAATCTGGAAAATTTGTTCCCTTTTTTTTTCACTCAGGGAAAGTCTGAGAATGTTAGAAAAGTCACACAAATCAGGGGAAAATAAGAGATAATCTTGAAATACAGAAAATACCACTATGGCATACATGGCAAAATGTGTTTATCCTAATAAATCTAGGTTTAGTTCTGGTCATGCAATTACGTAGTGAATACTGTGAGGTTTTGGAATCATCAAAATGATACGAAATTTAACCAATTTTGCTGAAAAGCACATGTACTGCACACAGAAATGGGTATATGGGACTGCACACACAAGTAGCACGAATGTTAGGCCCGAACATTTCAGTTATTTCTCATCATATTTTGAAAATGAGGGCACTTAAAGAGCTATCCTTTCCAGGGGACATTTCTTTCATGACAATCTCTTAAACTGACATAAAAAGAATAAGAAAGCTCACAAATTATTTTTCACCTCTCCCAGAACTCAACCTTCTCTTTAAAGAACATTTCAAGGAAGAAAGAGATATTCTTGAAATGCAGAAATTACCAACATGGAAAAACACTTTTTTCCGGATACTGTAGTACATCTGGTTGATCTAAGACCAAGTCAGTACAGGTAATCAGCTTTCTTCCATTCAATTTCAAATTCATTGGAAGACAACACATATGTTAAAGACATAGATTCACCAGTTTCCATGTACATTGTGTCATGGCATATCAACTGTAGTTCGCATACTCCGACTTGTTGGAAATGAATTAATGTGTGTAGGCCTGAATTTCTCACACACCAGCGAAATCCGATCGTACAACAGGAGTTTCCTTCTGGAGATTTTGGATGCTTCATTTATGATGATTACTTTTCCTTCAGGGGCGGAACTTAAGAAGTTGGGGGAGGTCTCGAACATTACGTAAGACCCGTCGGTCGTAAAAGTGAAGTCTTCTATCGGTGATTGATAACCCCCTTTATCGGGTAAGGTTATCTGATTAGTCAGAGAAATCTATTTTCTCCCTGGAATAGATAATTCTTTAGATATTCCCATGTCATCATTGTTCCAGGATATACATGATTTTGAAGTTTAGAAAAAATGTCATCCACAAGATAATCATCTGTTAAAAATAAAATTGTCAGTGGTGAATAAATCCTTACAATTCAACACTACACATGATTTCTCTAAAAAGCATTCATTTCAAAACAAACTTATGGTGTAATGTCTTCATCTATCATAGGTGTGTCAAAGTCTACTATTCAACCCCTACAAATTTCACCAAAACTGTGCATTGTCTTTGAATCTAATGGCTACCATCTTTCAACATTTGTCTAATATGTCTCAATTCTGTAACTAAGACTTGGAGGGATAGTTTTTCAAAATTGTTTTGCTACTTCCGAGTTTATTCTCTAGTCTTACATCATCTCACCTGTCTATATCAAAGTAGACCCTTTGATGTGTAGATACCTCCCTCAGAGCACTGTACAACACCTTGCCAGGATTACGTACATCCCAGCATAGAATTTCCTGATCCTATGGGAATTGAAATAGAAAATAATAACCCAAGAGAAAAAAAATACATGGGGCTGAGGGCTGTTTGCTCAAAACTTTTAAAAGGGCCCCCATAAAATTGATTTCTGTCAGTGTGTTGTAATACATAAAATCACTAAATACAACATAAATACAAAGTAGAGGTGTTGTGGATCAGTGGATCAGTCCCCGGACTGTAAACCACGAGGTCCGGGGTTCGAATCCCACCGCAGCACTAGCGTCCTTTGGCAAGACATTAATCTACATTTGCCACTCTCCACCCAGGTGTTAAATGGGTACCCGGTAGGATGTGAAAGTTAATGTCGTTTGTTTAGCAATGTGAGCACCACGGCCCATTGCTGGAATACTTCCCAGGGAGTGGAGAATGTGCATACATTGTGTGTGGGCAAGCCAGAG
The DNA here is from genome assembly GCA_025618425.1 of Heliocidaris tuberculata. NCBI lineage: Eukaryota > Metazoa > Echinodermata > Echinoidea > Camarodonta > Echinometridae > Heliocidaris > Heliocidaris tuberculata. Next base: position 21,197,147 of record CM046850.1, on the reverse strand, counting down.
TCCGATGACCGGGGTAATAATATATCTGTAAAGCGCTTAGAGACATCACCGATGTATTATGCGCTATATAAAAGCGGAAAATTATTATTATTAACAGTCAGGTCTAGTTATGGTAGTCCTCAGAGCTAAAAAAAAAAGTATATTTCTATCCTGTGCGACACCACTATTTTACACACACCATATAGAACATTTCTAAATATTTGTCTAAAAACATTTGTCTAAAACAAAGAGGCATCTAGAAAGAGTAGATCATGGGAAACACACGGTGATGCATTTCTGAATGGGGTTTTCAAGACTAGAAAGTTTTTTTGCGACATTATAATCATTACAACAGTCAGGAGACACTTCTCACCTTTCTTCCTCCACTGTATAGTCTATTCATGTCGGATGAGAACATGAGATGGGTTACACCACCATTCTGCCCTTCAAGGAGGCACACCAAATTGTTGTTGTCATTAGTATACAGACCAACTGCAAAAAAGAAGCATTGAATACAATGGGTCAAAGGTCACGTTTAATATTTTTAAATGATCTTGAAAGCAGATGCATTGTGCATTAATTTGGCTTAGAAGGAAAAACATACGTGAAATTTTAAAGGAAAACCCAACCTTAATGGCGAGTTGTTCTGAAACAACCTCTTATATATCAACATACAAATAAATCAGTTCACAGATGTAATCAAAACATATGCATATTTATACTACACTGCTCATTAGTAAAGCTTGCAAGAGGCTTGTCAGATACAGCAATAGCAAATGTATCCAACCTGCCTTGTTACCAGTGTACTACAATAACTTGTGACAAGTGAATGTATTAGTCTGTCACAACAGTCCTCATGTAGCAGTGGCCATGACTTTGAATACAGTTGTGAATTAGTCTGTTAACTTATCAGAGATATTTACCAGATTTTGAGTAAGAACCTGCTGCATACATCTTGAGTTCGGGAGCCATGGCAAAGCAAGATATGATACCAGTCTGTCCATTCATATTCTTCTCTGTAAACCAAGGAGACATTGAAACAAGGGTAAGTCCACAATGAATATTGATAGTGAACATGGGTGGTATTCTGATCATGATTTTATCTTACAATGAAATCACATTGGTATTCTGAAACCTCTTTCATCATGCATTTTATCTTTTATTTCATTTCAATCTCTTACCGCTCACATGCCTTTGCAATTTGATGCATGATATGCACAGCTTTAATGACTGCATGCAAATTATCTCATAGGAAATTTAGATAAATTGTGAACGCCCCAGAATCAAAGTTATTAATTGTATTTTATAAAGCACCTTTTGCATATTCTGAAGAGATCATAGTGCTTCACCGTGTATCATTACCCCAGTCAGTGGATTCCATTATGCAGTGCACAATCTTCACTCAATAAGCCAGTTCGTAACTACAATTCACCCACGTGCAGATAAAGACCATTTGTACCGAGTACAACTGACCTTTATACGCTGTCATTTTGTACGTTTATCTATGTTTCGTACGCACCATGATGCGCATACCAGTATGATTTTACTTAAAACAAGTAAGGCGTCCACCAAAACAGAAGCGTGTGCACATACAAAGTGGGGTCATTTCAGGGTTACTTGCACCATGTACTAATTACGAACTGGCCAACTGTAAAGCATTCCAATGAGTCCCCAATTTACAGGCATGCACATGCTAATCCAACCACAATGACATTTACACCCTACCACATAGCCACCTGTACACCTGGGCCCTGTTTCATAACACTTGTCATCAGTGACAAGATGCAGTAACTGTTATAAGCTACTGAAATCCTTGCACCTGATTGGCTGAGAGCAAATTTGTCGGTAAAAATCACTGACAAGACACTTGATGAAACCCCCCCCCCCCCCCCCCCCCTGGTTGGAGAGAAGTAAGATAGATTAAATGCCTTACTTAAACAGATTAAAGATAAGGATGAGTTCTGGCAAAGCGTTACATTGCACAAGAAACCATCCGAAAGTTATTTGGCAAGGTTGATTGTGAGTATTTTGAGATTTTGAATCACCAAAATGAAAACAAACTCACTCCATCTTGCTGGAAGCCAAACACTACACACTCATGCTGGATCAAATTTTGGTCCAAAATATTAGAATTATTTCCAGTCTTTTCTGGAATAGAGCAAGCCTTATCATGCGACGTATACTGCTATGAACTTCTTATACAAGGGGAGGGGGGGGGGGATGAAAAATCTTGCAAATTAACCTTCTCTTTATCTCTTACTGTGCCAAGGGGTTTAGCTCTCTTCAAAATTTTACCATAATGTGATCAATGCTTACTTTTCAAATGTCTGCACTTCATTAACCATCTATTATTTCACAAAATATTGTGTACAAAACTTGCAGGAAATTTATTACCACTTCTTATGATACCAAACATTATTCCTTTAACAACTTTATGCATAAGAATTTTTTTCTTTTATATTGAAAATTACATTTGAGTTTCTTTTAGGTCCATTATTTTTTGTTTTCTCATTTGTTTACTATTGTTTAATGTAGAAATAAGGTAATATCTTTTTAAAAATCTGCAATTTTCTCTGAAAATTTCTATGGTAGTATATGATTATAATCTTATATTTAGAATGCTTGATTTATGCTCAAAATTTTTATATACATTGACCACCATATACCTTTCCTGTGGTGGAGCAATTGATGAATGAAAATGACAAGTCTATCTGTCACATATACATGACATCGGCACTGAAAGAGTTAAGGAAGGGGAACAGATTAAGGTTGATACTACTCAGATAGAATTTTTTAATTGCTTACTTTTGGTGGGAATGACCTCACACTGTGAACCTGGTCTGTCGGTGTAGAAGATTCTAATGGTCTTGTTGAAACCACAAAAGAGGCGTCGCCCGTTGTTGGAGAAGCAGAGTGAATGCGGTGTGGTGAGCTCATCCTGATGAAACAAAACAATTTGGAAAATAGTGCTTTTTATAGCTACATACATATGCATGTACACCCACTGGCTAAACCTGTGACCATCTGATGTTCCATAATTATTTGGTATTATTGCACGACAGTTTGTCAAATGTACGATGGCTGAGAGTGCACCAAAGCTCATTCATATAGCCACTGTTTAGGACTAATCTAGCTGTGCAAATTTTACATAGAAGTCAAACAGGTGTCAATGAGTTCAGGTGGAGTAATGCACAAAATCATAAATACCTTTAAATCCAGCTAACAAATAGTGTAATACATATTAATGTTCCAAACAACAGTAAATTTTCTTAAGAATTAATTCCCCTATCCAGCCATATTTCAATCTCTGCCTTTTGCCTTGGTATAATTGCACTTAGAGAAAAGTTGGGATTCTCAGTTGCATGACAAATCAAATTGCGAATCATTCAATATTTGTATTCAGTAGGATAATTACCAACCCTTGCACCTACCCCTCCGCAGAGCCTGCCTGAGATTACACTCCACAAATGAATGGGATGATCCACAACAACATTCAATTACTCACCACTGCATTCATAGGCTTGTAGGTCCCTCTGAGCTTGCCAGTGAATGCATCCCACAAATGAATGGGATGGTCTCGACTTGTGCTCGCCAAGCTAAATTTGAAGAAAAAAAAATCACAATTTCTGAAATTGAGGGTACTTGAAAAAAGCCTATATTAATAAAAACCAAGGAATGTTCAGTTTCACTTCTCTGAGCTGATGCATGGCTTATCTATCAAATTAAATGACAATGCAATTTCATTTTTGTACTTTTGCTGTGGATAGTACTGAGAACAAAAATAAGATTGTGTCATTAAAGCCAACAATGTCAATAATTAGTGTCCAGTTTTCAGAACAGAATAATCTTGACTAAACCATATATACTTTCCTACACATATAGTACCGGTTAATAAAATTCAAGGTATTTGCAGCTGCACTTTGCATGCCTCTTGCTGGAATGACATGTACACAATATCGATGTAAAACAACAGACAAAAACCTAATTTGGTAATAATGTCTAAACTACTTGAAAAGGATCCACCTCTTGCAAAACCTATCAAGATGACGGAAATTAGCAGTGACAAACTCAAAAAAAGAATTAAATACTCTAAAACCAGAAACTTTCGCAACATAAAACTTTTGCGAATTGTTAATGACAGCCAATGTTGCAGTTAGAAACTTTCGCGAATTGCAATGATTTTATGTTGTTTCAATCGTGATTTGATTATTTTGCGGCATGAAACTTTCGCAAATCTCAACCACTCTCGCGAAATTCGCGAAAGTTTCATGCATGCAAACATTTCTGACTTTACAGTACTGAATTATTGTTTTTTTTCAAAGCACAATAAGGTATAAAATATGATCTTTCAAGGAAAAAAGGCATTGTTTCTGTTTCTGGAAGAAACAGCTAATCTCAAATCACAGGATCTCTGCTGCCAATGGTACAAAAAAGCTAAAAGCCTGCTTTTATAATAAATCCTTGTATTATTTGAAAGCCCTCTACATACCAGCATGTTTCAGGAAGGTAAGAGTTCATCTTTGGGTACCAGCAGTAATCGTAGATGAGCTCTCCCTCATGGATCTGCAGGACAGACTCTGGCTCCCTCTGTTGATCTGCACTCTCATCATCAGACTCTTTGCTGACGCCGTTTCCATAAGCCTGAGGCGGAATGTTGAACAGACGCAACGTTTGGTCCTCACTGTTGGTTAATATACACAGACCATCTGGAGACCTATTGAATACAAATAAAAACATGCAAACCGGTCTATTAAGACCTCCGAAGGCTTCGATATAATGTACTTGTTCTTCACTGTTGGTTAATATACACAGAACATCTGGAGACCTGGGGGGTGTTTCATCAAGTGTCTTGTCGGTGATTTTTACTGACAGATTTGCTCTCAGCCAATCAGATGCAAGGATTTCAGTAGCTTATAAAAGTTATTGTAAATTGTCAGTGAAAGCAAGTTTCATGAAACAGGGCCCTGTAGAATACAATCAAAACAGTCAAACTTGTCTGTTAACCCAGTGCATATGGGAACTGGCTGGCTCCTGTATTAAGCTTATGGGAATGAGATAATTCAGTAGTCAAAGGGTGAAGACCATCAAAAGGTTTGAAATATGACTATGCTCTTTGCTATTGCAAACCAGTCGATTAAGGCCTTCAACGAGTTTGTCTTTTGTTTTCCCTGTTGCTGGTGGTTAATATACACAGGCCATCTGGAGAAGTAAAGAACCCAATTAACTCGTCAAACTTGTCTATTTAGAACATCTGGGTTTTCAGTTTTTGTTGTAAATACAATCAAACTTGTCTATAATGGCCATCCAAAACGGTTGGTCCACTCTCTTCTATCTTCTCTATTAGTGAATAGGCACAGGCCATCTGAAGATGTGTAGAACACAATCAAAACAACCTACATGTATTAAGGTTACCTGTAGTTTTAGGTTGTCTTTGGACTTCACTGTTACTTAACCCTTTCAAGACAATGGACCACATTTAGTGGTTTGGCTCACTAACTTTTGATTCAGAGCTCTAATAAATATACCAGATGCATGAGTAGAAAGAGCAAAAATTTCCGCTCACACTTCATATGTCAATTTTTGTCGCATGACTATATTGGGTTTGATACAAGGAATTTTAAACACGAGAATAAGCTTTAAAATCCTTAAATTGGCAAGACATTGAGAGGTTCAAAACCATTTTTTTAAAATCAAAATTAGCAATTATTTCAACTTTTCTACAAAATTTCTAACCAAATATATTTTTTCAAAGACATTACACCTTAATAGAACCATGTGGCACTAAACAAAAAAATATTATTGTTGCCAATTTATAGAACAAAATGTGATCAATTTGGGCCTTAAATAATTCCTGTCCCGAAAGGGTTAATAAAAACAGGCCATCTGGAGACCTGGGGGTCGTTTCATCAAATCAACTCCATGACAGTCATAACTTTGTCGGCGATCTACGGAAATGTCATGGACTAGACAAACTGTTTCACGAAGCCATGATAAACGACAACTCAATGATATTGATACTAAGCTGTTAAAAAACATAGTCTATATCACAGTCCATTGGATTTATCGTCAATTACCCAAACAGACTTAGAGGCTCAGTTTTCCCCCAAACTGTTCCAAAATGTCAAAAATGGCAGCGAAAATTAATACTGATGATACAAACATCCCGTTTTCATGAAAAGATGTGTTACTTATGGCATCTTAGAATTTATAAAATTGAGAAAACTCGAGGATGCTTTTGCGATGTACGAATCTAGATTTGTAAATAAGAGGATACCGTAATTGACTAATTATGGAAAGAAGACCCAAATCGTGTAAACTTTAGAGAAAATGATTGAATTCAGATATTTTATGACCCAATTCTTAATATTCAGTTATGAAAAAATACATTTAATATTATTTATATCAAAGGATTGCGTGAAAAGGGAAAAATATTGGGAAAATACATACATGATAAATTGTTGTCGTTCAAATTGGTCTGTATATACAGACTGTTCCGTTTTAGACGCCTTTTCTATGGTAGACCGATGTGGGTATTCTAAATATTAATTTCATTTACTTGTTGGAGGGTCAAGAGGTCATAAGAACATATTGTCCGTCTGTAAAATATTATAATAAAAACATAAGTAAAACTATTTGATAAAAAGAATGATACAGAAATGTGCTTGGAGATCAGGAAATAATTTTCTCTTAACTTACATTTTTCATTTTTTTCGCAGCCCATAGACTAACTAAAAGCTGGCTTGTGATGGCGTTCTAAAAAGATATGACAGGTTTGGAGTACCGACAAGTCACTTGTCAGGGAAGTTGTCACTGATCTTCGCGAATACGGCTTTGTGAAACAGTTAGCGGACAAGTTGAGCGACAGCGTCGAGATGTCGCTGATCTTGTCGTTATGACGGTTTGATGAAACGACCCCCTGCAGTCATGACCTGTCTGCAAAGGCCAACCAAGGGATAGGTCACTATGTCTATCTGTTTACTCTTTGAAAATCATCCAAAGACTTGGAACTGTGGATCATGAATATAAAGACCACTCAAGGAAGATAACAAATGTGGTCTTTATCAGAAGGTGATCTTTATAGGTAACTTTTGTACAGCTTTCAAAGACAATAAATTTCCACAGAAACTTTAAAATGCAGTCTTTACAGACAGGTGGTATTTCTAGATTACTTTTTGCCAAAGAAAGGTTTCACTATACTTTGAATTATCTACATATACATACCATTTGCAACCTTTCAGAAAGTTGCCTTTCACCTGACTGAACTCTGAAGACATCTTTGCTATCAGAACAGGCTCCTGAGAAAAGTTGAAACTGCAACAGAGAAAGCACAAAATTAGAGATACTAATGAGTCTCATCTACATTAATTATGTGATAATTAAAACACCAAGAAATCAAACTACTTAAAAGCTTAAATGCAGAAGTAAAAGTAACTCATGATGAAAAAAGGTAACCAAGTTGTTTTTGAAGAATGCTCTTTGTTATATTATGAAATATATGTCAACAAAACAAATTTTAACATGGAAAGTAAATGAATGCATGATCTACAACATCATAGGCTCTGGCTGATTCAAATATGTCCAAAATAAACTCCAATCAAATTTCAACTATCAAGTTCCACATGAAGGGGGGAAAAAAAATAGACAAAAAAGTTTTTAGGGCCTTACCAAAACTATTCAAAGGGTCCAAACTAACCTTTGAGTATCTACTGCTTCCAAGTCTGCCTCCTCCCACACTGCATCCATCCCGATGTCTGCCGGCTCCATCTCGGTTACCATGGCGATCTCATCGGCTCCATCATCCCGTATCTTCTCTGCAACATCATCAGGTTCTCTCTTTCCCATGACTTCTTCCGTGACTTTCTCTGGACCTGCCAGGGCTCGGGATCTCTCAGTTTTGTCTACTTGTGCTGCTTTCTGTTTTTCTGGTTCTGCTGCTTTCTGCTTTTCAGATTCTTCTGCCAAGTATTTACTGATCGTTTCTGAAAGGGCATCAGGGTGTCCAGTATCTTTGTTATCCGGAAGAGACATGATGCTTTGCTTTGAACAGGAATCTGTCGTTAAGTTCTCTTGAGGTCTGGTCTCTATTTGGAAACTTTTTGCACTGATTTCAACAGTTGGTATTCGAACTACAGCATTGTCCCGCTTTGATGTGATAAATGCCGGATTTGTTGAACTGTTACAATCCCAACAGCTTCACCATCATCAAGAGTTGCTCAATCTGTCATCCCTTCCTTTTTGATGACCTGCAGGCTTAGGTGATGATTAGAAACAATAGAAATATTTTTTGCTTACCCCATCATCAAATTTTAATCCAAACTACACTCTGTGACTTTAATAATCAAAGTTAGAGGGTACAATTTGCACCCTTTAACGTTAACAGGTACAGAAGCAGTGCAAACCTTAACCTTAGGATATTAGTCCGTACGTGGACAAAATGAAAATTCATTACCAAGGTTGTCCATTGGGGAAGGATGAGGAAAGTGGTTATAAATTAACTCATATACCATTTTCTTTTTATTGTTCCCTAACTTCCCTTCCTTCATTCTCTCCCCCCGCCCCCCCCCCCTTCTCTTTCTCTCTCTCTCTCTCTCTCTTTCTCTTTAATTTTTATTCTTTTTTTGGTGCTCTTTTTTGTCAATCAAATGAAATGGGGGCACGGCCGCACGGGCCTCCCCCCCCCCCCCCCCCCCCCTTGCACCTACTCCAATAACTCTTATATCCTGCAAACTTAAAGGTGCACACAATTAAACCTCTTGAAGTTGAGGTTCAATCTTAACTTAAGTCAAGATAACCTCGTAAGTCGTATGTGTATGAGTGGATCAGGATCAACGTTCAAATTTTGAAAGAAAGCTTGAACACGACACCGGGATAGACGAATGGGACCGCGTTAAAAAGTATCGGACGCTAACAAAACGAGATACGCATAGATCTACGACTTGCAGACCTCAATAAAAAAATTTAAATGACTTAGACCTAAATCATGTGTTCCATCCTGCTCGAATAATATTCAGAGTATTTTAAATTTAAAGATTAATAAAAAGAATACCTGAGTTAAACAGGGTATCGGTGTCTCGGATCGGATCAGACGGTTTTCTCCTTTTCAGTATAGCGCCATCTTATGTTAATATAAAGAAGGCTACAGCTAAAGAAAAATAGGTAGGATTCAAGCATCTTCAAAGATGAATTTACTCCCTCCCCTTATCTTGAAAAAGCTGGCTATAAAAGGGCAAACAAAAGAGTTGTGATAAATATTTCTCAGGGAGGTGCGTTTTTTAAGTGGTATGGGGCTGAGCTTTCGAAAGAGCATATTGATTTCTACTACCGTACATAGAGTTCAGTGGTACATATGCATCATTTTTATTTCAAAGTATTCTTTTATTAATTTCTTTTCAGTGAAATCAACAGATATACAAAGATAGAAATATTACAATCATGAATAAAGTATAAACATAAACTTTTACAATTCACAAGTAAAACCATACGTATATGGAAAAATGTATACATTCAAGGAAGAACAAAGATTTTACACATATATGTACTTGTAATTCACTTAAAATATCAACTTATTTGAAATTATACAGGTATACAACTGAAAATATTCCTTTACGTTATCTGGAAAAATGTATACATTCATGGAAGAACAAAGAATTTATACAACCGAAAATATAACTTAAATATAACTGTTCCTTTTGTATGTTTTTGGTTTTTTTTTTCCACTGAAAAGAAAAAAATTATAAAAGATAAAAAGGAGAAAGAAAGAGAGAAAAAAAGGGGGGAAATGAAATATATGAAAGAGAGGAGGGGAAGAGAGACAGACACAACCGCACATCCCAATACCTCACCCCTTCCATTCCCACCTTCCCCACCCCAATCCCTGAGCGCTCCTCTTCGCACTCCGTGACTTGCAAAAGTGTGCACTTTTACAAAAGGTGTGCCCCCCCCCCGCCCACCAGTTCCGCAGTCCCTGTTATTCCCTGTTTTAGAATGTGTATCAGTTTTGTTTTTTGTTTGTTTTGTTTTGTTTTTTGTTTCAGTGGCGTAGGTACTAGCTACAGGGAGAAAGTGCCCCCCCCCCCCCCAACATCGAGTGACGAAAAAGGGGAGGAGAGAAAAAGAGAAAGAAAGAAAGGGGGAGTGTGAAACGGAACGTAAAACGAAGATGACATGAACCCTGGCAAAATTTACTAATCCACAAAGTAAGACCAATTCACCCCCCCCCCCCCCCCCCGCTATAATAAATACCCTAAATGCGCCTGGATTCACACTACGTCACTGAGTGATCTATCTTCAAATTTATGTTTAAAAGTAAAAATCTAATGTTGGTTTTGTTTAGGCCAAGTAAAATTTATTCCTATATAGTTTTCTCGTCCGGATTTTTTTAATGAGGAGGAGGGGATTCCTAGATATTTATTATTTCATATTTTCCTGCTAAATTAAAAATCTTACGACTAAAATTCCACAAAAACTTTCTTCATTCAGTTTTATTGGTGCATGCACTTCAGAGGTTGAAATCTTCAAGGTTAAATTACATTACAATAATGGTTTTTGTCTCCTTATTGTCTAGATGTCCTCAGATTCTTATTTATTCCATTTAAAAACAAAAATATCAAATAACTAAAAAAGAAATGAGACTTACCGGAAAAAAGGAATGAGGAAGGGAAGAGAAATTAGGAATTGATTTTATTTGGCCTCATATGTAGGCTATATTTCAAGACAGGTGATTTAACAAGATACTGACTGACATGATTTAAAATGATATAGAGTAAACTCTTTTTTTATTTTCTTCAAAGGTGATGATTGTATTTCCAGAGGGTTATATTCCAAATGCTGCAAACAAGCCTGATGGTGTCCCTTCATATTCAAAGGCCGTGAAACACATGATCGTAAGTGCAGTCGAAAATGACCCTCTATATTTATACCTTTTCAAGAACATTTTTTGACAAAATATGACCCCTTTTAGCGTGAAAACAGGTACAAAATGGTCCTTTGATATAACCCTGTTTTGGGCTTATCGAGTACACATTTACAAACTATTTTCGAAAAAACATGTGTAGGCCTACACACGTGTTCACATGCTTGCAACATAAAATATGACCCCTTTTTCGTGAAATATCTCAAAAATATTCTTTTCTCTCCCCCCCCCCCCCCCCAAAAAAAGAAAATCCCCGAAATCCCCGAAAGTTAGATCTAACTATCATGCTACACAAAGTCAGTATATAGAAGTGACATCACATCACATGTTACATCTTTTGGATCCTTCTATAACAACTTTTCTAGCCCTTAAGCTGTTGTAATTTCTCTGTCTAACTACTAGGAGCGGATCCAGGATTTTGCGAAGGAGGGGCACAATATTTAGGGAAAAAATTGACAAGCAAATTCTGCGTTTTGGGATGTCGTTTTACTCCAAAATTCCCTCTTTTTACCAGGGGAGGAGCCCGCCCCTTCTGTATACTGTATATCAAACTTTTCTGCAGGGGATGGGTGGGGGAGCATGGACCTGTGAAACAACTTAATTGTTTCAGGGGGAACGGGGTCCCTTGCTCCCCCCACCCCACCCCACATACACACACATCCCGAACCTTAATTGTGAAAACGGTTTTTCTGCAGACTTTTAGTTCTGGATGACCAATATCCGGTATCGATGACGTCACAATAAATGACCTCGGCCTCCTCAAAGTAAGAAGATATCTAATTCTGATTGAGTGGCTAGCCAAAGTGTCAATTCCATCAAATAGACAGGTACTACTCAGAGATCGCATGTTTGGCACCTTTATATAATTTTGACTTAGTATGAGTTTGTTCAGCCAGCAAAGGGAATGATGTAAAGAAAATATCAATTTACCCCCCCCCCTCTCTCTCTCTCTCTCTCTCTCTCTCTCTCTCTCTCTCTCTCTCTCTCTCTCTATTTATCTCTCTCGTAATAGTTATAATTATGTGATCATGACATCTTTACCCCTTTAATACAGATCACAGTAGGACATGGTGCCCCCCCCCCTCACATAATTTGCCTACGGGCACAGTTCCCCCCGTATATAATTAACGTCTTTTGGCCGAATATCTATTTCCTTGTTTCTCATTTTTTATGAGCCAGTAATGAAAGCGAGCAAACACTTTGACATTTTATTATATGGGGGGAAATAGACCCCTATTTTTAGGGGGCGTCTGAGGAAATTGTTGTCAGTTGTTGTGTTTTGATGTCAGGTGATACTACTTTCTACTGACAAAGTTTGGTGCATGTGGTATAGATTGGGTGAATTCAACTTGACTGGGCTCTGGGGGCCAAACCCGACGGCTTCGTTCAGGACAGGTTGACAACCTTTTTGACGGCCTATTTATAAACTATATCCTATACTGCGGTGCCGAATGTGCTAGATCCTGAATCAACAAGTCACCGAATTTTAGAACAATTTCGTATTTTAAACCCTCAAAAACCTGTATTTCTAATGCATTTACTCAAATAATAATAATAATATAGAATGATTTATAGATTCATGATTTATGATTCATAAACTAAATGTAAGTAAAGTTATAGCAAATGACAAAATAGTTAATTAATGATATTTTTTTTCATTTTCTAATCTTTTTCTCTCTCTTTTTTCCCTCATTTTTGTTTGCGGGTTTTTTTTTTTTGTTTTTTTTTTCCCTCACCATTCAGGTGCCTCCCAACCCCCTTCCCTGTAGATACGCCACTGGTTTATAGTTCACTGCTCTCATCGACAGGTCAGAGCGGCGGAGCGTCTTTCAAAGTGGGGGGGGGGGGCACCAGCAAACTAGGGCACTTTGGAGGGAAGGGGCGCCTACAAGGGGTGAACATAAAGCAGGGAACATTTTGTGACATTAGTATTACCCTACAGTCTAACTAATACATTATCAAGCATCAGCTTCTTCCTTTTTTTATCGTGGTTCTGCATGGTCACTGCTTCAGCTCCCCCAATTATCAGGTGTATGTAATGGTCTAATGATTCCTAAGCGAGCGACCAAACATTTTCATTTTTTTTTCCTATTGCTGAAGCCCTTGGGTAGTGCATTATTTACAGCGATATAATAAAAAAAATGACAACAGCAATTTTTTTTTTTTGGGGGGGGGGGATGTCGACAGAAGTATAAAGATAGAGCACTCATCAGAAGGAGAAAATGGGCAGTTATTAGAAGGGAAAAGGAGCACCAACCAGAAGTAAAAATGCACTTATCAAAGGATAAGAAAAACAGGGGCAATTATTAGATTTGAAAAGAGACACTTATCAGAAGGGGGAAAGAGAAAAAAGGGTTACCTATCCGAAGTAAATTTGCAAATATCAGAAGGAGAAAAGGGCACTTATTAAAGAGACAAGGAGGAAGTTGTCAGATTTGAAAAGGGGCACCTATCAGAAGGAGAAAAAAGGGCACTTAACAGAAGGGGAAAGGGCACTCTTAGAAAGGAAATGGGGCACATTTAGTAGTAAAAAAAGAACTTATCAGAGAGAAGGGGGCATTTTCCAGAAATAAGAAGGGTATTTTGGGGGTACTTGAAAAAGTGTGGGGCCGCCACTTGTCATCGATCTCGATGAGTGCTAGCTGCAGACAAATCGATGGATACATCTTGGTCAGCCGGGAGAGGGCGCCTCTAGAATTCTTGTAGATAGACTGTCGAACCGTTCTTTTTTCTATTTCTTTTTTCTTCTTCTCATTTTCCAGTTCCATGATCAATAGACCCTTCATCTGCCTTCTTTCTTATCATCTTGCTTGTTATAGGAAACATTTTGTTTATACATAAGGGTATGGGTCCAATTTCGTCCCGGGAGGGGGGGGGGGGGGCAGGACTGTCCGACTGACGTCTCTTCACTTGCTCGAATTTTAAAAAAAGTTTCTAAAATATGCGAGCAAGTGAAGTGAGCGAGCGCAAGTTTTGACACTAATAATATTTACAGTGTTATTCATAATATACAAAATAAGATGAAAAATACAACAAAATAGACCACCTCACTGCCCGAGTGCAAATGGCGAATGCCTGAAATTTCAAAATTATCGGGGTATAGGGTGGGTAGAGAACGACAGAGAGAGACATAGAGGTAGATTTCAAAAAGAGAGAACGGAGAGAGAGAGAGAGAGAGAGAGAGAGAGAGAGAGAAGGCTAAAAAAAAGATGAAGTATTAGATGACACTACATCCCTCAAAGATGCCCGCATTTAATTCACCCGTAGTACGACCATGCACCCCCTCCCCCTCCCCCCCCCCCCCCCTTGACGTTTGCACAAGACTCGAGAGTGAATTGTAGATTGAATTTCAACATGCAGAATTTTGCAGAAATTGCAATAAAATTTCAATGATGAAATACCCGTTAAAACTAATTGTAACTCAGGCACATTTTTTCACAAACATGTGACAAGTGCAGTAATGAAACGCACTCAAAGAAACCAAGAAATACAAAAGAGGAATAATCTCTTTCAGCACAATATTTTTTTTTCCTAAACTTTCCATAAATCCTTTCAAGCAGTTTACGTACAATTATTAATCTCTTGCATTTTTTTACTTTAAAATATCTCTCAGCAAAATATTTTTTTGGGTCCTAAACTTTCCATAAATCTCTTTCAGCGCAATATCTTTTTTGTCCTAAAACTTTCCATAAATCCTTTCAAGCAGTTTACTTACAATAATAGGCTCTTGCATTTTTCACTTAAAAATCAACCAAAACAACAAACTAAATAACAACAAAGAAACAAACAACAAACAACAACTCAGTAAGTAGTAAGCCCCAGTGGCGTTTCTAGGGATTATAGCGCCCAGATAAAAAAAAAAATGGAATTGCGCCCCTACCACCACCAGCCCCCCCCCCCCCCGCCAAAAGTGTACAAGCGAGGGAGCGAAGCAATCGAACGTTAGATTTAAAAAAAAAATAACTCTCAGAAAACCGGATTTCTCATGCACTTTATGCACAGGAAAATTCGCAAGGGAGCACTGCATCGAGTGATACAGTTTCGAATTTTAGAAATTTTTGAATGCTTTTCTAGAGGCGGCGGAACGTCGGGCTCGGAAAATAGAATGGGGGGGGGGGCTTTTATCTTAGTGATGGTCATAAGGTGCCCCCTCCCCACTTCCATAATTGTCCGAGTCTGACGTTCGGCAGCCTCTGACTCTTTCTGTTCACTTCTTCCTCAAATGACCCTCGCAAAATTAACGAAAATCCAGGTGAAATATATTCGAGAAATTTAGCAAGACAACTGAAAGTTAAGATTTCGTCCAACTTACTGTTGAACCTTTGAATATATCATACACTTTATCCTATATTGGGGCGCAATATTTAAAGTGGCGGATGAAAATTATACAATAGGCAGCAAAGCAACGAAAGTTAAATTTTTTTCTTTAAATTTTGAACCCTTTTAAAACACTACGTATTTAGAAATTATATCCTCTTGGGGTGCAACATTACATGCGAGGGAGCAAATCGACCTATAGCTTTAGAAATTTTTCGCATTTGAAACATTCAAAAACCGGTATTTATAATGCACTTTTTACCTGCGGATAGGGGGCATATTACCTAAATTTTATATTTGTCTTTCCTCTTTTGCTTTTTTCCCCCGCCCCTTCAAGTGCCGCCCGCGGGGTACGTGCCCCCTGCCTCCTGGAGATACGCCACTGGTAGGGCCAAGACTCTGCCTTATAGATTTAATTCAATTGATGAAGCGGCTCACGCGTTACCTTCTGTTTTCTTTTTTTTTATTCATTGATTTATTCGAAATGCAGTATGGAAGAAACAAACAAATGTATGGAATATGTTCGATTCACCGTGTGTGTCTGTGTCTGTGGGGGGGGGGGGTGGTCTTTCTTTCTTTCTTTCTGCACCAAATCTACTTCTTTTTATCGGGCCTATAGCATACAACAATGAAAAAATGTCTATTAGTTGTTCCAGTGATTTGGTGAAGAGTTTATTAACGGTTGTTTGACTTGTTTTATCTCCATGATTGGTTGGAGGGAGTGTTTGCCAGACATCGTCCCTGCATTTCAACAAAAAGCGGTGGACGATTGTATAAACCCCAAACAAAGTCAGCCGCTATTCAAGTCTTTCAATATTTTTTGGAGGGTCAAAGTTCACAAGTCCAGCTTACACCGTTCGCAGACATTCCTGGCATACTTAGGGTCTGACCTCACAATAAAGAACCCGGCGTCTGATTGGCTGCTTTCGCTATGTAAATAACCAGTAGGCGTATAAGGTGTCCAATAACAAGACAGCTTAATGTATTGTTTGGAAATAATGTTTGTTCTTCGGCTTTTCCTCCGCTGAGGACGGACCTTTGTGGTGTTTTGAGGAAACCTGTGATAGCGTTTTCTTGATCATTTCCGTAGCTCAACAATACCACTGTGTGCACTAATGACCCAAAGTGGACACAAACTTAAGAAAAAAATGAGCACATGCTTAAAAGGTTAATTATCTTTCAGGTAATTCAATTACTCATCAGCCATCCGTCTTTAATCTTGCAATGCGTTTCGTAATACTTGGATAATAGCTGAACCCTGTCGTGAGGTATAACTGCAAGAATATTCAGGATTGAAGAACTCGGCAGGGAAACCCAGAAAAAGAAGTAGAAGAAGAGCTCCTCTAGTCCAATATCAACCCTCCCCCCTAAAAAAAAAAAAAAAAAAAAAACAAAACAAAACAAAACAAAACAAAACAAAACAAAACAAAACAAAACAAGAACAAGAACAAAAATAAAAACACACATCACGTTGAAGAGTATATCCAAGTGTTGTGTGTTGTCGTGTGGCAGCGTTCTTTCCTTCCAGCTTTTGAATTAAAGTAATGTTTCCTGCATGTTCACAACACTCATTGTTTCACTAGGATGGAAAAATATCCCCCCCCCCCCACCCCAAAAAAGCGCAAAATACAAACAAACAAAAAACATCAAACAAACAAACAAACAAACAAACAAAAAAACACACACACAATGACACACACAAACCAAAAAACAAAAACAAAGCAAAACAAAACAAAATACCCCCCCCCCATTTTTTTTTTTTTAATGTGGCTGCTCGAGACTGTATACCGATTTTTATCAATTATATTTCATCCCCAAAATTAAACTTTACCTATAAACAAATTCTGATCTGATCTCTATAGGAGGTTTGATATAGATCGTGGGGGAGGTGGGATAATGGAAATGAATGGAAAAACGAGACGAAGAAGCGTTTGGTCGCGCTAAGTGGCGTAGTTACGGGGGGGGGGGGGGTAACCTCGCTAGTCCTAAGGACCACTATTCATAACTATTCATAAGGATCGCTATTCATAACACGTGTTAAATGAATAGCAGTTTTATATGAATAGCGGTCCTTCTAAATAGCGAGCAAACCATAGCTAAATTACCTCGCTATTCATAAGGACCTCCATTCATAAGGACCACTATTCATAACTATTCATAAGGACCGCTATTCATAACGCGTGTTAAATGAATAGCGGTTTTCTATGAATGGTGGTCCTTATGAATAGCGAGGGGATCCGACCCTGGGGGGGGGGGGGGCTCTGGCTGCACATACTGTCTTAATTGAATAGCAAAGAGGGAGGAAAAGAGGAGTAGTAATAGTCATGGGCGGAAATATTCAGGAAATTCTTTTCATCGGGGGGGGGCATAAAAATAGGTCGTACCCCCCCCCCCCGATTAATAGAATTGTGTATATCTCCGCCACTGATAGTAGTAGTAGTAGTAGTAGTAGTAGTAGTAGTAGTAGTAGTAGTAGTAGTAGTAGTAGTAGTAGTAGTAGTAGTAGTAGTAGTAGTAGTAGTAGTAGTAGGTAGTAGTAGTAGTAGTAGTAGTAGTAGTAGTAGTAGTAGTAGTAGTAGTAGTAGTAGTAGTAGTAGTAGTAGTAGTAGTAGTAGTAGTAGTGGTAGTAGTAGTAGTAGTAGTAGTAGTAGTAGTAGTAGTAGTAGTAGTAGTAGTAGTAGTAGTAGTAGTAGCAGTAGTAGCAGTAGTAGCAGTAGTAGCAGCAGTAGCAGCAGTAGCAGCAGTAGCAGTAGTAGCAGTAGTAGTAGTAGTAGCAGTAGTAGTAGTAGTAGTAGTAGTAGTAGTAGTAGTAGTAGTAGTAGTAGTAGTAGTAGTAGTAGTAGTAGTAGCAGAAGTAATAGGTGTAGGAGGAGGAGGAGGCCGGTTTATTTATGTTGTTGTCCCCAAATGAATTTATTGATGAATTCGGTCATTTGTTGCACTAATTGACAGAGAAAATAAAAGAAAGTGAAAAACGATTAATAATTTCTTTGAAACTTTCTGTGATAGGTTTGCACATACCGTACTCTCTTACTTTCGCGTGAAAATGTGAAACATAAGAGGTGCCTCATGTATAAAACTGCATAGGGCCCTCATAAAAATGGGGGGGGGGGGGGGGGTTATTGCGGTCACCGTCATTGTGCCACTTCAATAATATAATGGATTAGGCAACATGTTTTCGTCTGCACATTTATCATGTTGTCGTCAAAGTGTGAGTAATTTAAGTACAATATAATTTATGTACACTTTATGGCCACATTCATTGGGGCTTCGCACCTCCCCCCCCCCCTCCCCCATCACAAAAAAAAAATCGCTTAGGCAATGATATCCACCAGTGACAATACATTTTGAAGTGTATGAGTAGGACTACATGTGTATTACGTGTCATGTTGATAAACTTAAAAGACCTCACACACTTACGTTTTTCGAGGGGATGGGGCGTTTGTAGAATAAACAAAAGGGCAGCTAATGGGCCTATACAAGAATATACAACCCACACATTATTCACTATTCAAGTTAGAACGATGAACGTTTTAATCCTCGCTGTACAACTTGAATTTAAAGAACATCTTGGCTTTCCTTAATGGCTCTATTTACATATAAACACAGACACAGATCGATTTTTGGTCAGGGGTATCGATTTCCGAGTCACGTCACGCCCACAGGTTCTCAAGAAACATGACCAAGCTTGACCATGCTTGACCACCTGGACACTAAAGAAATTGACCACCCGGAATTGAGGTGAATGACACCCCCCGAAAGGGCCAATCCCCTCTTTATCACTAATCTCATACCCTTATCTAGTAATACTCCTTTAAATGCACCCTTAATTACCCCCCTTTTTAGTTTCCTTGGATTAAACTTCCGAAAGAGTTGAGCTGAATGAAGGGTCCTTTTACCAATCGGGGCTAGTTCTCTTTTCATTAGTGAAAGGATAAGGGGGCGGAGTGTCTATTTACAGAATGAGATTACTAGTTTTTGTGTCACGTTTCCTTTGCTCTTCATTTTTGTTCACGCTGCTGTTTTTTTTTTTTTTGGTTGTTGTTGTTGTTAAAGCTACAGCGATCGTGACCCCATGTTAAATTCAAGTTACATGTACACCGTTTATAGTATTGGGTAAAATTGTCCAACATAAGGGTAAGTATGCATGTGTGCAACCAACTTTGGGGCAATCATGCCCAACTCGAGTGTTTATGCCCAATTTGTAGTAAAATGTGATACGCGACGGGGCAAAACATTCCTCAAGTTGGGCATAAAGTTATCCAAAGTCTGTCTGACACATAATTGCCCTCCTGATGTTGGGCAATCTTGCCAAGTATTTCAAAGAGTGTATAAGCATAGGCGTATGTGCACAATTTCGCTAGAGGGTGGGGGGGGGGGGGGGCTTACTTTGTTTGCCCGCTATTAACTTTCCAGTTACTAAATTTTTCCAGAGTGCCAAACAGCAAGCAAAAAAAAAACCAACAAAACAAAACAAAAAAAATCTTATTGTCTTGGAAAATGTAATACTAAATAAGCAGTAAAAAAATTACAAATAAACCACCGAGCTATCCGAATATGAGGTGGCCGGTGCCCAATATTTGGCGTCGGATGCCCGTACTTTGTATCGATAAATTTCAAATTAAAATGGGGGTAGGGGGGGTGGAGCCCAAGCCCCTCCGCCTCTCATGTTTCTTAGAATAATGTTTAATCAAAACAAAGGGTTGATTCCATGCTGAACGGAATTGGCTACCATGCATGCAGGGCCAAAAGTCCCCCCCCCCCCATTTTCCCACTGTTCTTAGGGCTATCCTGGTTTCGTCCATTGTTTATTTTTGCTTTTCCTCCAATAGTAAATGGATTATCCGTGAATTAATTAGATTACGGGGTCAAAAGAGGGGTCATCTTTGGTCCATAAGCTCTGGAGAAAAAAAAAAGAAGCTATTCTCCGTGAATGTGAAAAAGCATACAATGCAGATGAAATCCGATTTTCTCTCAAAACGTCTTCATCCTGTTTTCTGTTTGTTTGTTTGTTTGTTTTTTTAGAATTTGAAAAAGAGGGTTGGGAATAGGATATCAATACTACGCGGTGCAGAATTTTTGATAGTATAGGATTTCTAGTCTTATAAGAGGTGAATACTACCTCATTTTCAATATAAATGGTCAAACCTACTGAACGGGCGGAATCCTATACAAAGCCGGGGGTGGGTAGCCCCTTCGTGCTGGAGACCCATTACAGGTTATAAGCTTTCAAATTAGGGGAGGGGGGGGGGGGCTACACCGGATCCACCCAAACTGGATAGTGGATACGGCACTGCTAAAAAAAAAAAAAAAAGGAAAAGAAAAGAAAAGAGAAGAAAAGAAAAGAAAAGAAAAGAAAAGAAAAGAAAAGAAAAGAAAAGAAAAGAAAAGAAAAGAAAGGGGCAATGACCTTTGAACCCATTTCTTGGTCAGAGAGAGAGAGAGAGAGAGAGAGAGAGAGAGAGGAAGTGAGAACAGGAAGGGGATAGTCAGCCTCTAAAACTTACAAAATAAAAGTTTAGGATACGAATTTCTGCTTGCTTTTCTAGTTGCACCTTAAAGTGAAAAACAACAAACAAAAGTTGGTTAAGGGCAATAAGCACTGAACATACAGACAAAACAATGAAATGTATCGACAAGAACGTTTTAACGTCTCCTGATAAAAAAAGATATATATATGTATATATATATATATATATATATATATATATATATATATATATATATATATATATATATATATATATATATATATATATGAAGACATCCATGAATATGCTTGTCATTCATTCATTTTAAAGAAATATATAGAACAAAATATGTATAGCCTACCCTATATGACTATGTCATTTTTTCTGGTAAAGATCCAACTTGGCAACCATATAAGACCCGATCAATAACCAATACAATGCACACAAGAGGAGATAATTGCTCAGAAAAAACAGTGATTAAACAAACTCAATACTTACTTTATACTGTTATTAGTTAGGCATTTTCAAAACATTTCACAAGGTTTGAGAACTATTAATACACTTGAAAACATGACGAATATATTTATGACAAAAATATATGTTGCATATTAGGCTTATGCTGTTTGTTTGCTTGTTTGTTTGAGTTTAAAGGCGCTTCTCATTCAGTGTGAATATTTGCACCTAAATGCGGTACAGGTACCACTGATAAGAATCCTAATTTACAATTTTGTAAATTAGTACTACTAATTAACAAAATTGTAAATTAGGATTAGTTCATCAAGCCAACGTGTGCCCAACGTTTTTGGAATTTGGGTGTACGTTCGCCATATCGTTCGTGACACGTTTGACATACGTTGAATTTGTTGGGTGTTGGTAGGGGTTCGCAGAGGTTGTTGTTGTTGCTGTTGGTTGTATTTTTGGCGTTTCAGTCAAAATTGACTATTTATGCCTGGTCTCGTTGTTGAAGCAGAATAGTCTAGTCGGTCATTTATTAATTATATTCCTAGCTTGGAAACTATGTTCGCAGAGGTACGCTGGAGTCGATTTTTAATTTTCAACATGTTCAAAATTTTGAGCGTGTGACAGGGTACTGATCAATACGCTAGGCATACGTTGGGCATTCGCAGGTCATTCGTTGTGTACGAAGGACATTCGCCAAGAAGTTTGACCGAGAATTTGAGCGTATTTGAGAGTACTGTATGTGGACTTTGCCAAATTTTGCTACTATGAGACAGGGGCTCAAAAATGAAAAAGAGGAAGGTGGCGCTCCAACGCACTTATCGTGCATGTGAAAGTTTTCATCTGCGTCCCTCAATAAATTGTGAAAACATCACCCCTCCAAACACTGTGTAGTCGTCCCCGATGGATTAGCGATTAGTTATTCGCATGCATTGTTAGCAATGCACGCTCTATCTCTGTTCCCGTGCATGTACCCCTCGCTTTCGGCTTTCTCCCCCCAATGTGTACCCATAACACAGGTTCAATCATATATATACGTACGTACCTGTAACGTATTGCAACTGAAAATGTGTATTGGAGTAAGTGGCTTCGTTTGTTGAGGAGTGCAGCTGATACTTTCTTTGCAACGGACGATATTGTAATATTGGAATCAAATCAAAGATGCAGATAAAGAGTAACTGATTTATATACCTGGGTGTTCTTCAGGAGCGATTGTGGATTTATCTTTGGGAAATAAGGATCGGAATGCGAGGACCTAACTCTGGTTTTCTTAGCGGTCGTCGTCTGCATCACTTGTGCAAGTGAAGCTACGGGCCACACAAGGCGGTGTGTACTGTAGACGCACTGGCGGCTTTTGCATTGGCATCTTCAGGCATCTTTACATGCTTTGAGTAAAAGATTCGAACAAAACACACGGACGCAAACAGCACACTGTTTCTTGTACAGCTTCATCCACTGTGCACCATCTTATTTCGCTCACTCTTGGACCACATATTTAGGATTTTGTCAAGAAAATATGGCATTCTACAGGGAACTCCTCTGCACTTTTTGTGCATTATTAGCAGCATTTGGACTGACAGCGGGGCAAGATAGGACTGCATGCACAGAGACTAGGGATGCATATCGAGATAAAGGATTTAGTGTCAATGAAGTTCCACCAAATGCAATCACAAGTAAGTAGACCCTTCCCTGTCTGAAACCAGAAAAGATCTAACAAGATTTATTAACATAAATGTATGTTGAAGTTAATAAAAAAGATAAATGATGTATTTAACTCTGTATTCTTTAATATTCTAAACTAATGAAAGCATGGAAAAATATAGTTTAAAAATAAAGAAATAAAACCTTAATAGCATTATACATGTAGACCCAGTGCCTAGTTCGAATACCCTATCTCTTTCTTTTTAAATGATTTATTTCTAAAGTGATACAAATTTGTATATTCCCGATACAGTGGCACACATCAATTTGTACTACATGTCCCATGTAGATGTGTGCACACAGATGACATAGTGCAAAGTGCATTCCAATTCCAACATTTGATAAACACCAAACATGCCAAATAACCTTGTAGTACATTTGTGAATGGGTTCATTCATACATGTACATATTTTGTCTATACATCAATATGTACAAGTATATAACTAGAGCAAAGCCTGGTTGCGATGATCATGTACATGTATTTTCCTCTTGTCAGTAAAATCACAACTGTAGTTACATGTAAGTCTGTCAAAAAACCTATTGATCTATAGAAACCAAACGTAAAATCCACAGTAGTCTTGTCCCAAAACTCATTATCACTAGAAGTTTTGAGATATACATGTAAGGCCTAGTTTTTAAATTGTAGGTAAAGGGGAGATCGTCTGTTGAGAGCCAGAAGGGCTTTAACTCATATATACATGTACTTTTACACAGAGTTAATGCCATTCTTGCTCTCAACAGATAAGATGTCCTTCAAATTTTTACTTTACTTTATTCAGTAGGCCATATTTACAATAACCTCGCATATATGTGTGAGTGAGGTCATACTCATACATGTACATGTAGGTGCTTTTGGGTCTGAAATGTCAATGTGTGAAGTTCCATGTTCGTACATGCATTTTCAGTTTTTCACAATGTGACAAGCAGCCAGAGTACACTTACATGTACATGTAGGGCCTACATGTAAATTTTACTGTATAGGCATTTACTTCTTTTCCCATTCTCTTTTTTGAATTAGGTGATTGGTCAAAAAAAAAAAATCAATAAGATAGAAAGCTTCATAAATGGTCAGTTATCAAATATTGTTGTTTATCCTTCCTGTATAAGAGACGATTTATGTTCAAACTGTAGAACTGGATTTTGTGATAAGTTATTTGTGTACTTGTTGTATGTAGGAAAGGGGGAGGAGAGAGGGGGGGGGGGCATGTGCCAATGGAAGACTGGATCTGCCACTGTACATTTTAAGCCCACTGCACAATATACAATCGACTATGATCCGATTTTGGAAATAAATCGCAATAGCATTAAATATAGGCATTTTAACAAGTGAAAGCTACCTGATTCAGGTTCTGAACAATGATATGAATACTCAACATAGAAATTTCGTGCGATATCAGCCTTATATCCAGAATAAGAGCCAAATCACTTTCAAATCGTAGACAATAGCAGGACCGCTCTGAGGTCACTACGATTCAGAGCCGATTTGGCCTTTCCTCCGACTAGAAGGCTCGTTATAGGCCGTAATTTCGATTCTTCTATCTATGTACTATTCAGAACCTCAATCAAACATATTTCATGTGTTTAACTGTTTATATCTAATGCTATATAACATTTTCTTTCAAAATTAGATCATAGACCGATTGTATAGTGTGCGGTTGGCTTTAGTGACTAAGCTCTTAAAGACTATTCATTGATAAACCAATGTAGTTTCATTTTACCCAGTTGCTAATAATGACTTATTTGTCACCCGTTTGAACTTCAATCAAATGCATGTCTATTTATACTTGGAAAGAAAGAGATAGAAAGAACGGATCATTACTGCTTCCTGTATTCCAAGGGTAGATCCAGCAGAAAGACAATGGGGAAAAATCCAGTTGTGGTTTAGTACATAAATGCTTCATAGCAATATAGTTGTCATGGCCTTTGTCCTAATGAGTGGATTGTTTGTGGAAATATTGTGGATGGTGATGGGCATTGGTGGTATGTAATTGGTCAGAAGGGAGTCCTGGTGGACAGGAAGGAGTTTCTTCAAGAGTTTAGTCTGAAATACTTCCAGGTGGCGATTGACATCTGCTCTGGAGTCATAACAGGAACACTGTCTGAAAACAACGCTGCTGGACCAATGATTATTGTGAAATAGTGGTGAAACAAAGGATTTGTACAATCTTCTATAGATTCATTATTGTTTTTCAAAGGCAGCAAGCTGTTAGTTTTGTCCCAAATATTTTGTCAGTCATTCAAGCCTACAATATTGTCCTATACAGTTGAAGGAAACATGAAACTTCACCCTTGTTATATTTTCAAGGTACACTTTATCTTTTTCCCTTCAATTTATGTTACCAAGAATTCTTTGTTTTGTAAATTCATTCTTGCACAATGGAGGAAAATGTCTTTGCTTTTAATAATAATACTCTTTTAGATTTGTGTATCTTAAGAAATAAGAAAATGTAGTGCCTATCCACATATACTGTACTTAATTGATATGATATTTAGTTTCAGACATATAATGTAGGTCAGGGATTGATAAATGGCATTTGATAGTGGAGAGAATTCATTGTAATTCTGAAATGTTGCTTGATATCAATTCTTCATGTCATCATTAGTATTCCTTTGTCAAGTGTTGAATTGTGAGTTCATTGAAACTCTGTCATCTTTTCTGTATGGCCAACATTATAAGGAAGGTGTAAGGAAGTCATAGACCAAGTCTAAGGTTACCTAATTGCATTGCATTATGTAGACACTAGAAGCATACAATTCCCAGAGACGGACACTATGCAATGCTCACTTCTAAAGCAGGAACATACATGTACATAACATCAAAGAACTTAAATTGATTAAGGGTCCTAACTACAGTGACCATGGAGAACATCAAAATGTCGTTATTCAATTTGTCCTAATTGAATCTTGTCTCTACTCCAGCTCGTCTATTTTCAATCCATGCAACCCTCGGTGCTCTGGTGACATTCGCCTCACCGTTTCTCATTCCCGATACTAATGCACCGGCTAATATTTCTCGCAAATCAGGTAGATTTATCAGATCCAAGGCATGGTAGCTTTCTATTACTCACTTTGGGCACTGCTGTTTTTCAATCTGTAGAGACCGGGTAGTGTGTCCAATTTATGAATGAATCACCGGTGCTATGAATGAATAATAAAACCTGACCTCTATCTCTTTTCTCTTCGTGCTCATCTCTTGCTCTCTCACTTCTCTCTCTCTCTCTTTCTCTGTTTCCGTCTCTCTTCCTCGTCCGATTCGCCACAGTAAGACAAAACCGGGGTCTATAAAGAGCCCCTCTCGTGGAATTTATGGCACTTGATTGACATCCAATCCTGCAGTTTATTTCTGACGACTGCTGAAGCATTTTTTAGAAGTTTCTGCATGCGCCTCTCTCGATGCGCTGGAAACAAGAGAACGCTCAATCTTCTCGCTCTACACCTGCAAACGACGATCGAATTGAAGAGTGAATAAGGGAGGCAGGATTCGGTTTTCCACTTGTCTTTCCTTTTCTTTCTCCTGTACAACTGCTTTATCTTGATTTACCACAGGCATAGAAACCTCGGGGTAGAAAAGTGGTACATGTATGTGCTGGGGACATGATGGGCTTTAATGAAAATTATGTCTTCACATTTATATGTACAGAGAATTATTTTGTTATGATACGCTCTTGCAATTTATCATAATAAGCCAAATATATCAGCTATTCAGTAACATAACTCTGGAAAACTTCTAATTTTTAAAAATTGAACTTGAAAATTGAAAAAAAAAAGACCTTTAGAAAATAAAAACAATATGGATTATAATATTTATATTTAAAAGAAAAAATATCAAATGAACTACATAAAAAAACAAACAACAAAATGTTTAATTACACTGAAATTAGCAGAGAAATAATTAATACTGTTTGATTCATTCCTTATTTCTACATGTACTTTCATCCAAGATGTCAAAACCTGAACAAAGGTACAGTTTAGTTGGCTTTCACTCAAGGTCTTGCTGCATCACATCTAAATGCTGTTAATTTGAAATTGTGTGGTAATTGACCAACAACGACAGTTGTCGGTCAAAGCATCCCAGATTAGATGCTTCCCCCCAAAGATTATTATGTTGCTACTTTCTAGACAGCAATCATCATAGTCAGTCATTAGGATACTAATAAATGGGCTGTATTTAACTGCATGTCATATGTGCATTTAGTATGGGGTGGTAAATTCCTATAAATTTTCTAATAATATGAGAATACTGTGAGTAATATGGATTGAATTTTAAATGTATATTGTGGGCTACATATTGTTAATCTGACTCTGTGCAGTTGAAATTGTACATGTTGGCCTACCAGTTCACAAAGAACATGTTCTAATGAATTACTGTGTTTACATGTATATGTATATGATTAGAGAAAAAAGTTTAAACTGATTCAAATTACTTGCCTATATATTCATTATGTGAATGTTGTCCCACCTGGAAAAAATTAGTTCATAGGCCTTTAAGTGTATGAAGTTTTAGACGACCAGGCCAAGTGGCCTTCTGCAAGACCTGCACACTTTTATTTGGACCAGTACTCGAAAATAGAGAAGAAAGTACATGTATAAAGAATACCAGTTCTGTATTACTTCCAGACCTGAATTCTCCTTGGAAGGGCACAAAGTCTTCCCAGGTGAGGAAATAGAGGAAATCTTGTGGATTTCCCAGCTTATTTTCACAGTAGCGCTCAACGACATCCAGCTTTTCCTTTTCTCCCTCCGAGTTTGGGCCAACTGTCGTACTCCTTCACTCACTTCGAGCAGCAAACTTTCCTCTCTGACAGCCGAGTTCCAGATACTCAGATAGTCTGCGGAATATTTAAACAAAGCCAAGGTACAATCTGAATTACCGGTGGGGTAATGAAGAAAAGGCATTTTCCATAAAATTCAGTAGAGTGCCTACAGTGCAGTAATGTTATGAATTCATCTTATTGATATATACATGTACCACACTGATTTAGAGACACTGAATATTAGCTGCAAGCCTGCATTATAAGTAATGAAAGAACAAGGAGGAAACTGGGTCCATTTCACCATGAAAAGAAATTATAGAATAGATAGCTAGTCCCATGTGTGTGTGTATACATGTAACTGTAAGTGGCTGAAACATTATGCTTTTCAGCAGTTTTCTTTTTCTTTTTTGAACAACTCATTTGGTGCATGAACATAATTCATAGACTTTCATAAAAACTTTCTTTGTTTCTTGTATAGTAGATACAGTTTTATAAATACTTGTATAATGAGAACTCAAGATTACCTGATTCAGTATTCTCACGACTGTAAACTGCATTGTCAAATGTTTTTATGTAGACTACCCATTCAGGAAGTGACCAAAGTATCTTTCAACAATAGAATAATGTCATAATAATATTCTTTTGGAAATGTATTGTGGCTTTAGAATGAGAGAAAAATTTGAGGAGTTACATGTACCGGTAAGTGTATGTTGAACTAATGTATGTTTCTGCTCAGAATCTTGCTTAGCATGTGTCAATATGACCTTTGCCCTTAACAACGTTGGTTGTTGGAATGGCATGTGTATGAAAGAAAAGGGGTCAAAGGTCACAGAGTTTCACCAGGTGCGGAATAACAAACCTGGCCCGAAGGAACCCCCCCTTCCCCCTACCAGCCCTCAATGAAATTTCCCTTTATCCACAAGGTGCTGTATTCATTTTGTATGGTAGAGTTGAAAAACAGAAGGGGGTTTGTTGTGGTTATTTCCACAAGAGAGAAAGTGACATTCATGTTTCTCGTTGAATGACATGACCTTTCCAACAAAGAATACATGTAATTGCTTTTAACTTATAGTCTTTTAAGTGGTAGAATGAAAGAGAAGTGGGAACAATTCATCTCAATTTCTTTAGGTAATCATGACTAAAAAAACCTCTGAAAAGGCAAATTTAGAACTGAAGTTAAATGTATATGTTGTAGACCTGCCTACAGTGTATAATCTTGTTCTGTTTCTTGTAATGTCAACATGAAGGTATTATTTTGACATAATTTTAGACCAATTCAAATTTGGACAGAGTGTATAATGTGCATGTACCTGTTCATGTACTTATTAAATGTTGAAATATACAGGTACATGTAAATGATACTAGAGATCTTTAGGCCTACACTGTACATGTCAGTCTACATTATGTATGATAAATCTTCATCTGTGAATACAGCTTGTCCATCACTAGCGAATGTCGAACAGTCGGTACTCCCATTCTCAGGTGCATTGCACACATCTTGTGGGCGCATACGAAGGCCTCTACGTCTACATGAAGGTGAATGTGTAGGGGCACTGTGGTCTGTGTGAGTTGAGCGGGTATGAATCATGCAGTGAAAAATTTGCCTAAAAGCTCTGTTCTGTGTTTTCTACCACCACAGCAGTACTTTGTTTGAACATGGTACTAGTGCTGAAACCCTACAGGTAGGTCAGCTCCTAGTCTAGGAAATCAGACTGCTTTCCATAGCACTTGCCAGGAATTTCCTCCCAAATATATCTGTATGAACTGAAAGGAATCATACCATTGTAGAACAGTTTGCATATGTTTGAAAAAAAAAAAAAAAAAAAGAAAAAGAAAAATGAGAGTGGGGAGTATACATTTGTAGCTCAGGAAATCAGGAAAGTGCCCAAAAGAGCTCGGGGAAAAAAAAAAAATGATGTTACTTGTAAGAATTGCAAAGTGGAAATATCACTGTTTCATCAGAAAATCCAAAATGAACTCTTGTGAACAGTAACATATTGTTTTTTGTTTTTTGTTTACATTGGCATGAACCAGTACATGAAAAGCCTACAGATGAAGTTCTCACGTTGTTTCAGAGATTGTGATGAAAATTGGGATTGATTTGTTAATTTCATGTCACTGGTGTAAATGTACATGTAAGTATTTCTTTGTCTGAGCAAGAAAACTAAAACTAAAAGGTCTGTATTTGTAGCTTAGAGAGGTCAAGTTTGTACATGTACATGGTTGACCCCTCTGCTACCTGTCGACTTTTGATTTTTGAGAGTCACAATAAACAACCAAATCCTCCAACCACAAGAATAGAAGCAAAGAAATACACAATGAACTAGTTCATATGATCACATGTGTTTTTGAAGTGAGTTGCCATTAGGCTTTTGGGGAAAATTGATGGAACTGTTATTTTTGGACAACAGCACGAAGTTAGTGAGATCATGCTCAAAACCTCAATTTCATGATTATTCAGGGATTGTAAAAGAACTACTGCATGAAGTATGAACAAAGGACACAGTACTGAATTTCTCAAGGGATTTTTATCATATTTTAACAAGTATTGTGTAAATATCTTTCACTGCAGAATCTGCAGAAAGATACTGTAAATTCAGGTCCAAATGATATGAAATTGTTGTTTCATAGGATTCCAGTCTGTTATATTCACAACTTAGTTGAAATTAAAGCTGTGTCTTGTTTGGGAAAACAAGCATTATTCATTTAGTTAAAGCAATAATATTACATGTACATGTACATTATCAAAGATAAAACTGTTAATTATCTTTAAACAAGCATTTGAATCGTGTTAAAAACTAATAAAAGGAATACTTGTGAAATGTGTTTGCTCAGCACGAAAGAACTCCCGCGATCAATTCTAATTGAACTACAGCCTCCATTATGGAAATAGAGCCAGTAAAGATGTGCTAATGTTCAGCACATGTTCCGTCCCCGCATTGATCCATGTTGCAAATAGAAAACCACTTATTAAAATCACATGCTGCTTAGACCGGTGCATGGTTTTCCAATATCGGAAAATGAAGATTAAAAAGAATCAGACTGAGGCTGGATTAACCAGCGTGCACCAAGGTAGCCGTATTTGGAGATTAAATTATGTTTCTTTGCTTTGTTTCCCTAGCGGCTTGGTGGGAGCAGGCATCTTTCATCAAGTTCTTGTTGGTAGAACGTGCTGGGTAGGGTTTAAAAAGAAGAACATATAGGGGGGAAAAAGGAGTGAAGTACTAGTATAATCATGTGCACATGTGTCAATAAACCATGTAAACCTACTACTAACTCAGAGTTTTGAATGTGTACGTGTGAGTTTAGTATGCATGTGCTTTTAAAATGTTCTTCATGTTTGGAAATTAGTTGAGTAGTCACACGAAACAGACATACACTGTACATTTAGTGTAAATCCACTGTTCAGGGCCCTGTTTCATAAAACTTGTTATCAATAACAACTGCCCCATTTCTATGACAAATTTGCTCTCAGCCAATCAGATTCAAGGATTTCAGTAGCTTATAACAATTATTGTAACTTGTTATTGATACATGTAACAAGTTTTATGAAATGGGGCCCTGATCCACACTTCTCGGTTTTAATACGAGTGCACTTAAATTGAGTGCTTGGATGAAGGAATACTTAAAAAAGTTTTTTCTAGTTCAAATATGCTGAACAGAGGAAGAAAGCTGAAGAAGAAGAAAAAATGCTAAAGAAAGAGGAAAATAGCAAACCAATTTTCATTTATAGATTGATTAATTTCCCGATGCGGTGTTCGTAATAGCCTTCTCAGACGTTGATTACTTGGCTGCCACTCAAATCTGTCTTTTGATGTTATCCCATAGGAGTATATGAGAGGAGCAATCCCTCGCTTCAGGCTCCAAGATTTCATGAATGAATGATAGATTAATGTGCTAAGCCTACTTCGTGTTCATTCTCTTTCCATCCCACCCACCCCTCTCCATCAAAGTCTTCCAAAGATCTGATTGGTTGTTCATGACCGTGATTTAATATGGAGTTTATCACTAGAATTATAATTATTATTAAGACATTTTTAATATTAAAGATTGCATGTGAATTTCATGAGGCTAAATGGATTTTGTGATAACACTTTTCCTGTAGCATAGACTTTATTTTTATTTCATTTTCTAAGATACTGAATTAGCTTGCCTAAACAATCAGTTCATACTAGGTTATAGATCTATAGATTTTGATTTTTGTACAGTGAATACACTATATTCTCCTTCATCTGGGACAAATGGTTGATTGAATAAAGAATAATTTATATGTGTTCATAAAGCTATTCTCCACCCCTATGTATCATACTACTGATAAGCTCATACATCTACACGTACGTGTTGAGTAAACATTTCGGCTTCTTTCAACTGCCCAAGGTGACATTTTAATTGACTTCACACTGCACACATGAATCCCAAATAAATCACCATCATCACAGTAATAGCCGAACATAAATTTGGTCATTCACTCAGGTCTGCTTTATGCACTCGTTCATTCATGAATAAAAGTGCCGTCAGACCGATTTTATACCTCACATCCCCTCAGAGAGAGAGAGAGAGGGAGAGAGAGGGGGAGGGGGGGGAGCATAGGCGCTTGAGACCAAGGTGTGCATCTCAACACAGATGCCAAACCAACGCTAGGGATGTAGTCCTCACAAATGCGTGAAATATATTTTACTCAACTCATTAATTTCATTCCTCACCCTCTCTACCTGACTGACTGACATAGTCTCCATTTTCAGCCCCCATTTCACCAAGTGGAGTGCACTGTGCCTTGAGATCATACAGGGCCTTACTGCAGGGATGTTTTTAACTTTTTATATCAGCAGGATGTAAAAGTGAGAAGAATATATCATTTGCTGAGACCTACAAGGACGTTAACTCATACCTTCTCAGAGGATTTACATCTCTCTGGCAGTCTGGCTCTCAAAAGTATATAAAATAGGGATACACTATCATACAGAGTTTATTATATGTCATCCTTATCCAACTCTTTAAATGCTCATAAAATAGTTTTACAGCTACATGTAATGTAGGCCTACATATGATACTGATTGAATCCTTATGTGGTACGTGTACTAAATCATTAGTAGCCCAAATCTTTTGTAGCAATGTAAAGCATGACCCACTTCTGCTTAGTGGTCATCTCATGAATGATTCATTCGAGTTTAGACTACAGACTACTCATGGGTTGAGATGGAGGTCTACTCTACACATGTATGATGCAGGAGGCAACACCAACCAAAGCAATACCGCATTTGCATGAAATACCCATGGTGAGTGGCGTTTCACTACTAATAGGTGCTGAGTTATGACTCATACTGGTGCATGCTTTCTTTTCCCTCAAGGGCTCAGAGCATCTGATAGTTTGAGATGGAGTCATCGTTGGAGATGTGTCGCAGAGGTTTGCAGGTGTACAGTCATTTATACTTAGCCCTCCCCGTTTTATGTTTCTTGTTTTATGCACTCAATGCGCTTTTCACATGTTACATAGAGAGGTACCTGGGGAGTAAAGTGAGATGTAGAGATGTACATCCATGTGAAGAGGCAGATGTAGCGAAATCATACATGTATATGTTTTATGCATTATGTGGTAGTCATGTCGCTCAAACATTCATACATATTTTAAGTAATATGTAATATTCTTTGGTAGCGCAGTGTAGGCTGAAAAAGTAGATACATTAAGTTCCCATTAAAAAAGTAGTGAAACAGGCAGATCCTATTCTAAAAGACGTTATATTAATGATATCTTTCAAAAATATTTCTCGTATATATGTATTTTGTTTATTGTGCAGTATTTGAGAAAGGGTTACTGTATGCGCAATGAAACGATAACAGACATGTAGCAGAAGACATAAAATACTGATCCCATTAACATTATAACAGAACAGAAATTATGGCCTTCCAAGCTTTCAAGATTGACTATTATGCTGGTAATGGGCTACAATGTACATGTAGGCTAGATGCTAGAAGGCATGCATAATGTAGAGAGAGAAGGTACCAAGTCACCAAATTAAAATTGATGGCATTGTCATGCCTACCACTAAGTTTTCCAAATGTCAAATTATGTTTTGGGGAAATTGAGTGGCTGGAAATTCAATCTGTATGCATGCATTGGGGAGGATATTGCCTCTGTAATTTGAAATACAATGGTGATATTTTGGGCTAGCAATTTTTGTGTGTGTCTTCTCTCTGTCAGATTTTTTTTCTTCAGTTTATTTGTTTTATTGATTTCAATCAATATATGTACAGGTTAATCAGAATGACAATGAACTAAAACAATAGAAGAAAAAAAAGAGAAAAAAGAAGAAAAAATCATTATTATTAAAAAAGTCAAGAGATTCAGGCCTTTTTTTAACAAACATTTTGTTGAAATACCATCAGCTAGTTTAGCAATTTTTTTTGTATTCTGGACTTAAAGCTTAAAAGTAAATTGAGATCTGATGAAGTAATTGTACATGTAATAAACTATCAGTTCATCTGTCTGGAGAGTCATATGGATAAGTACTCATGAGGATACAAAAAGGCATTAAATATGCTATTGCTATTAAGATTCCACGTACCATCAAAAGTCCAGTCAGGTAACATATAAAACTAAAGCCCTTCCTCAGTAGTCCTGGTGGGAACGAAGAGATCACGCAAAAATGATAGCTACGTTCATATGAGACTTGCAGTTTCGAAACTTTAAGTTAGGGAAACTTTAAGGTAATGAAACAATGGCTCACTATAACAAAGACACATGGGCCCGAAACAACAATACTCGTTGTTCTGATACTACAAGATGAGCGTTAGTCAACTAAAGTTTATTCTGTCCACAAAGTTGGAAACTACGAGGAGGACCCCCCCCCCCCCCCCCTCCTCGTGGTTTTGGCGTTAACCACAAGCTTGCTTGTGGTTCTGGAATTACAAGTAAACTTAAAGTTTTGAAACTACAAGTCCGTTCATACGGTCTGAAACTACAAGATAACTACAAGATAACTTAAAGTTTTGAAACTACAAGCGAAACTTAAAGTTCAGCTTCCTCCGTGTGAACCTGACTATTATCGTCTGTATAGAGCCAGAAGAGCATTGATTGTATTAGATTAAGATGTGATTTTATGCCCTTTTGACTTTCAGCAGATGTTTCACATTACTTGTCTCAATCACTGTAAATACCCTCAAAAAGGTGAGTTTGGCAACCCAAAGAATTGTCAAGGTTGCTTGATTTGCAAGTGCATGCAGCCCAAATAGAAAGTTTAGCACGAAGCTCTGGCAGTCTCGTAAGTGCCGAAACCAGAACTTACCAGCATCCATGTGAATTGCTCGCTGACGTCTAATTTTCCGCAAATTAGTTAACTTAATTCTTATCACATGTCACTTGTAAAGATACACTTGTCATTCAGTATCGTAGTATACTCTCTCAACATTTTTCCTGGTTGGAGTTTACATAGTGATCATGCTGCATTTGATGAGATTGGATTTCATGTCAAAACTTTTTCATTTTGCCACGCTTGAACATCATGCGATCATTTGTCAGTTTTGAAAACTTATAGAGGCTTGAGTCAAGGACAACATTTGGTACTTTGGTGAAGTGTCTGAACAAAGGGAGAAATGTTCTGGGAAATTGGATAAATTCCCAGTCTTACCTTTCTGATAGTTTTTATCAAAATGTATGTACACTCACTCCCGTGAATTCATGTGAAAAGGCTCAGTACAAACTACACAGAGGCTCCCTCCTTCAAATGTGGAAATATAAAGAGGGGCACTATGCATTTGGAGTTATGGACCCCCCAAACTGTACTCTGGCCCCTCCCCCCCCCAAAAAAAAATGTCAGTATGGGGCCTTGGTGAGGGCATATCCTGTAGATAATCAGTTTTTCATATTTGCCACCTCACTGATAATGGTTCACTATTTTAGTTAGTTGGAAATGGAAAGGTGTGGTGCCTAAGCATAAAGAATTCATTCTCAAATACCATGTCCCTTTTATCAAAATTAAATTTCCGTTATATCTTTTCTAGAATATTTTGTTTTCAATTCACAAGAAAATGAAAGGTGAGCATCATGAGAGTTGGAAAGGTAGATGTATGGTGCCGAAGCGTAAAGAATTCATTCTCAAATACCATGTCCCTTTGATCAAAATTAAATTTCCATTATATTTTTTCTAGCATATTTTGCTTTCAATTCACAAGAAAATGAAAGGTGAGCGTCGTGAGAATCAAATATTTTTTTTTAAAACAGCATTGCGTGCTTATTTTCTAAAATATTATTGTCCTTGTAATATATCTGTTTTTTGATTCTGTAAGGGTCCATTTCCGATCTTCTACATGTATTTAGAAGAGGTAAAGAGCTCTCAATATTCAAGGAAATGAGGAGTATCCTGACAAAGTGGAATGCTTCTGCTTGGTCATTTATTTTTCAAGTAATCTGAACTTTCGAATCTCAAATTTGTTTCATTTGTAGGATTCTGAATGCAATTAACTAGCTGTGTGCAAATGACATTAAGAACAGGCAAATTTCTTTTTTTCTTGAATATTAGTTGACCTCAAATTTGTGTTATGGGCTACAGCTGTGGTGTTATAATAGTCACTTCCAAATAATGATTATTCTTAATCCAAATCTCTAATGAATTTCTTTAGGAATGCTTATCTGGATATATTCTCTAAAATGTTATGTATTGGGACCTTTAAAAAAATTTGTTTTAAATATTGGTTTCCTTACAACATATTATTTATCCTACTTATTCTGTTTTAGAGAGCTTACATGTAAGTTAATAATCAATAATGAATAATAAGTGATTAGATCTGAGCAGTCTGATAGAAAGGCTACCATACTGTGGATGTTTTTGACCTCTGTATGAAGTCAGAGTGTTGTGTTTGTTTGTGAGACATTACTACATGTATATCCCTCTAATTGCTCCTATGAGACCATCTGTGTTGTCTAAATGCACAGTGGTTAAAATATCAACTTGCAACTAGGATAATTGTTACATAATATGCATGGTGCTTACAAATGTTTCTATTTCATATTTGAATGAGAAAAATAATTACTATTTGCTTTTTATGTGAACTGTGTCAATAGGGATTTGTCTGTTATTTCAGACATATACATGTAGTAACAAATAATAACTTAGCAGTAAGGGTCTGGTAGTGTTAAGACTATCGTTATTGCCCTTTTGACTAATTAATACTGTACTTTGGGGGCGGCTTTTATTGATCAGTACCTGTTTAATCATCACTCACATTAGTAATAAGAGGCGGGATAGTACGTATTGATTTCATGTTTGAATGTGCATCTTGCGGGCCAAATGACTTTGCTCTCATATTTACACACCGTTTATCATATTTATTAGGTGAACAAGGCATCTGGAATAGGAATGTAATAATGTGAGCAAGTATTAAAGGAAAGACATAGAGGAGGAGTGAGATTGGGTGGGGGGGGGGGGGTGTCACAAGAGTCTGGGATTGAGTGGTAGACTGGTATGAATCGCCCAAAATATTGTTTGGTGAGAGGCAAAATAGTCAGAATTAATCCTGTTCTTGCCCTCAACAGGCAGATATGTATGAGATCGTTGAATAATACGATTCAAAGCGCATTATCGTGCATTACATATATGTGGATTCAAGTTGAAGTTTCATGAATATCCAAGACCATGTTGTGCATTCTTCACGTAAATGATATTACTCTCTTTAGTGATGGTGATGATCACTGAAGATGTCTGCATGTTTGTATCTAACTGTAGTTACAGTGTCTGCTCGAGGGCCACAAGGACATTAACTCGTGATTAGACAAAGAGTTGCAACCCTTTTGGCTCTCAACAGCATGAATTTATTATCTTGTCTACTACATAACAACATGGTCATTAATTGCCATGATCATCATGGTGATGGACGACAGATGTTGACTGGACCTTGAGGGGAGAAAATCAGATGGTGTCCTTTAATTTCAAATGACATGGTCCTCAAGTTCAGTAGCTAATCTAATGGAAACTGAGTAAATCATGACTTTCCTTTTTTTTTTTTTGCCAATGCACTCCCTACACCTTTCATTATCTCCACTCCACCTCATATAGTGATGAAGATGTTGTGATAATAGAGTGCCATTTGTGCCCAATTTCCTCCCCCCATCAAATCACGGTGATTTCTAAAAACATTTTCTTGAAATAAAGCTTCACTGCGAGTGCTCAAACAGTAGCATGGCTTTAAGAAGATGGAAGCAGTGAGAGTGGGGCTGCACACTAACACATTTTTTTTCATGTCTGAAGTGAAATAGGTGGGGTCTGTGTGCTTTTACGTTTTGAAATAGTGGGGGTTTAGATTGGAGTAAGGTGGCTCTGTGTGCACCAAACCGGTTTTGAGTCCTGCCTTACATTGTTGTTTGTATGGTCAAACCTTTTGGCAGTGAGGAGTAGGGGTTTATTTCACCATTACACTGTTTTACCAAATGGTTTAGGCATCAAAGGTGAATTATCAAAGGATGTGTAATTGCGTATCTTTTACAGTGCAGATCTGTATAACATTAAAAACAGAGGTATAAACCCTGATGTAGTTTGTGTGATGATTGAATCTAACTACCAAACAAAATTCACAAAGCTAAAGAGAGAGAGAGAGAGAGAGAGAGAGAGAGAGAGAGAGAGGGGGGGGGTGCTAAATGTGAAGTGCCAGAGCTACATCTAGAAGTAGGTCAAAACCCTTGACCTTGACCCTAACATCTGGATATTTGTGAAATGAGAGAGTCTGTTGGCCAAGAGAGATTCAGAAAGCTGTCGAAAAGTGAGATTTTCATTTCCGAAAGGTTTCAACTTCAGTGATTTATAGCGCAAATGTTTAAAAAGTTCAAATTTGCCTGCTTGTTTTTGCTGTAACAGTGAGAACACTTTTGTTGCCCTTGACATAGAAGCCCAGAAGTCAAAAGTTGTATTCTTTAAATAGAAACTTTTATAAGTATTATAAGATAGATTCCTATCATAGCTCTCTTGTGAAATACCTATTTTTGCATATCTATAGTTTCTTGAGCCCTTTGAAAATTTGGAGTGTGTTGCCAAATATACTTGTCATATTCAGGAGGTTAGAGAATCGGAACCTGACAGTTTCTGCTTCCTGTTTCCTCTTTACACCTCCTCCTTTCTCTTTCATATTCTCTTTCATTCTCACTTTTGTATTCCCTTGTAATGATATTTCTCTTGGTGTGTCTCTCCTCTCCTCGTAATCTCGTATGTCTTGGTCTCCTCTATCTCTCTCTCTTCACCACTCTCTTTGTCTCTGTATGTCTGTCTGTTCGTCTCTCTGTCAGTTTCTCTGTATTTTTGTCTTTTAGTATGTCTATCTAGAGCTGTCTGTCTGGTCTACCTCTCTCTGTGTCTTTCTCTCAGATAATGTCCTTGTTGATGCATCAAAATCTTGGTTCTCCTCCATCTCTCCAGCTTCACCACCCCCTCTGTCTCTGTCTGTCTGTTTGTCTCTCTGTCTTTTTATCTTTTAGTCTGTCTCGAGCTGTCTGTCTTGTCTACCTCTCAGAGAATGTCCTCGTTCATGCATCAAAATTGACTTTCAACACTGTTCTTGCTTGTTGAACTTGGCAAAGGATGCAAGAAAGCAGGACAAGACACGTCATGTTCTTGAGTAGTTTACATTGAAATCAGAAGACGGGTATCCAAGCCTGAGTAATGGGATTGTCCTGAGCATGTTAGGTCTTATAACACCCTCCATCCTGAGTCAGCTCCGCCCATAAGTTCCCCAACGCTCCATCATCCTCTTTTCTCAGCTTTTTTAATGTGATTTTGTGAAGTGAGCATCTGTGCAAACAACCTCTGGGGATGGGGAACAGGAGAGTTAAATCCAGCAGAATATTCAGTGTGTGGGACTGTGGCAGTCAAGTGGGTGACCGAAGAAAGGTGCCTACCTGTGTTTCTATTCGATTAAAGTCAGGTTATCCTCTTCCTCTCCAAAGTGTGCATCATCCACGCTGCACCTGTCCTCAATTTAACCAAACCTAGAGGGCTTACCGTTCAAAAAGATGTTAACCCATTCACTAGCGGTGAATATTTTTTTATGGCCAACATAGAGCATCTTTGTAACAGCATGGATTGAAAGGGTTTCCATGTTAACAGGTAGAGTGTGTATTTTAAGATGGAGGTGAATCATTGAAATAATATTTTTTTTTCCTTCTGAGAAATGGCAGTATGTAGCATTACCTGTGTACATGTATAGTCAAAGTATATGTAGCATGTGAAAAAGGGGATTATTCTTGAGCAGAGTTTATTTTTGTGGTAGAAGATTGTGCAGTAGGTATAAAAAAAAAACCGAGCCTCACAGAGGTTTTTGAAGGTCCAAACTCTTTTAGTTCTTCTCTTAATCAACTCTTGCTCAGGCCCAAGCGTTGATCCTCTTTACGAGCAGTTTAGGCTAGATTCCCAGTCTGTTGCGCGGATTTCCTGCAATTAAATAGAGAGCGACTATCCTGGCATCGTAAGGCTTCTCATTCATGCTGTCATAGACTAAATGTTTAGTTTTCTTTCCATAATAAGATGTCCATTGTTGGCTCTCCCATTTCCCCTGTCTGTGAATCTTTTTTTTTTTTTAATCTCTTTATAGAAACTCACATCAGACTTTGGGTAAGAGTGGTAGCTTATTCGTCTGGTCAGGGGATATTTTTTTGGTTGCAATTTTCAATACCGGTACCTCAAGTGTGATCCATTTCTCCTTGCTTTTCTGTCTTCCGTTGGTCCAACCAGGACGTGTCATAGCATGGTATGACTACTGCTCATCCTGTTAATGAGTCTTTTGACACTGGCTCAGAAGCTCAGGGGTTCGTCGATATTGTCACTCCCTGTTCACCCCCCCCCCCCCCCCCCCCCCCCCCCCGATGTGATCTGGAAGAAGTGGCAAGCTACACTGTGAGCACTTTAGCATGTTAGGAAACT
This sequence comes from Heliocidaris tuberculata, assembly GCA_025618425.1. Taxonomy (NCBI): domain Eukaryota; kingdom Metazoa; phylum Echinodermata; class Echinoidea; order Camarodonta; family Echinometridae; genus Heliocidaris; species Heliocidaris tuberculata. The sequence goes on along the minus strand of CM046850.1, from coordinate 21,156,655 downwards.
GAGACTTTTAAAATATATTGCTCTTCTCACTACTTAGAAAAATATGAAAGTATGAATAGAGTCTTCCTGTCATACAACTTCAATTTTGTGTTGCTTGCAAGCATTTTGAGAAGCAAAATATTTGCTGGTCTGTGGAGTGAAAATAGCAACATCTGAATAAACGACATAAATGCTAGAATTTCATTGCATTATAAATCTTCTCCCATCTAAGCCTTCAGAAAGAAATTCTTGAAAGATGAGAGCCTATTTCTTACTTGAAAGTTAGTTCTAGGCTATTTTTACATATAAGAATAGTAAATTCTATTACATTTTGATGAGTGTCGGGGAGCTTCTTAGGAAGTACTGATGGCTAATTATGACTAACTGCCGAGGCTAATATGGGGATAAGAGTAAGCATGCAGTTGTCCACTTCTTGAGCTCTTTTGGAAAGAAAACTGAAGAAAAGAGCTTGAGAATTTGTTGCTTCCTCTCTTACAGTCAGCCATTTTAGGAATAGCTTCACCATTAAATGAAGTACTTTATAAGATTTCAACCCTCATTTAATCATCATAAATGTTGGTCATTGCGCCTCTTTTTGTCATTGTTTTCGTTCATCCCCTCCATGGATTCCGAACTCACGGTCTAATTATCAGCTTTAAGGTTGAGCAATCGCTTAAGTCCCTTTCATTGTAAGCTGTAATCAAGTGTTCACATTCCAAGCTGAAAATTGGATCTTTTTTGATTCACTCTCTCACCTTCTCAGCCCAGCATCCTCTATTGTTGCCAATTTGTTGTGTCTCACACTCGTGGAATACATGGCGATTCTTTTGTACCCGGTAACCCTTTTGTGATCGAAGATCCTGCCAAAGCGGCAACCACAATTGCGAATTTCTTCCCAAACCATTAAGGATTGATAAACGAGTGTCAGATTCGGAACCACAATCGCCACTCCCTGTTCACCTCTTTCTTCTACCCCCTCTCTCTTTCTCCTTCTGTGTTGGTAAATCTCCAGTGAATAGTCGATGAGTTTAGAAGACACAAAACAACATCTAACAAAACTAATCTACTGTTTTTGGATGGCTATTGTGCCCCTTCTCCTTTCTCGAGTAGTAGTCTTGTTATACAGACCTAGTAGAGACCCTTATGATCTTTTATGAATTTTGATGGATGTTTCTGTTCAGTTCTAACGATGTTAATAAAAGGGCTGGCGTACACTCTTTAGGTAGTTTATTCCAGCAGTTTTTGTCGTATCAGAAAGTTCTACTTATTCAAGGGAATCAATTACAAGTTATCATGCTTTTAAGTAAACATTTTACATGGTAAAATATTGTTATATTGTTGTTTAGAAGGATAAATATGTAGTTCTAAAGGCTCTGGTTTACGGGAAGAAAGCTTTAGGGCATGAATTTTTTTTTTTTTAAAGAACATAATGTAATTGATTTAGTTGAATTTATGAGGAATTTCTTGGGTATACTTGGAATATTGGGTCTGCAAACTGAAACTAGTGGAGGAGGTAGTATTTGGAGATGGAGAAGAATAACACATCATGTGAATGAATAGCAAACAGACAATATAAGCAGTAAAGAAACAGAAAGCAAAGAATGGATAGCTTCTGGGAATGTCTATACCCATTGGGCCCGTCTCCATGGCAGCAGCCAAAGCAAAATGGAGAAAAGGGAAGATAGCAGAAAGAGAAGATATTGAGAAAGAATGAAGGAAGATGGAGGCCCAACATATGCTCTGGCAACGTGAGCTTTATTTTGTCGAGGATCTTAGGGCTAGTTAGGGTTAGGGTTAGAGTATATAAAGGGAAAGTCTACCCTGGTATTAAGTTGATATGAATAAAAAAAGAAAAATGAGAGAAACAGATGAGTGAAAGTGCAAGCAAAATCCGATAAGAAATAAGAGAGTTATGAATTTTTGAAGTTGTAATCAATCAAACACAAATTGGCAACTCCGTGACGTATCTTGCGAGCTCCTCTCCCATTTACTATGTACCCCAAAAATCATAAATTTCCATTTTCTCTATAGAAAATATTCAAACATACATGCACCTTACGCCCCTTTCACAATTGGTCTGCGACCGTTTGCGACCATTTGGTCGCACGACAGGCTGCAACAGGCTTCAATCGCCATCGATCTCATCAGGTCGCAGAAAGGCATTCACAAATGCAACAGCGGTCGTAAAACAAAAGCGACTAGAAGAGACCGTTGCACGAGTAAGTCACATTTGCTCGCATATGCTCGTGCGAGTGGTCTTGCGTTCACATGCGAGTGTTGCACGAGTGATTGCGAGTGGCTTGACGCCAATCACAATAGTCGCACGATCGATTGCATGGTCGTGCGAGTGGATGTGAGACCATGCGATCGCTCGTGAGATTGAATGAGACCGGTGCAAGTGGTCGTGAGAGTATTCGTGCGAGTGGCATGGGGTATAAAAACTCCTTCGACAATTGACCGGTAGTCAGTTTCAAGTTGGCCTTCTTAATAGTCAAGATGCCAAAGAAGAAAGTTACAAAGAAGAGAAAGTTGTTAGAGGAGGGCCCTGTTGCAGAGGATCATCTCCATAGTCCCCCTATATATACCCCCGAGGAATAGTCGCATACAGTCTCATACAGTCGTGCAACGGTAGTACAACGTTGTAAGATGTGCTGCGATCGGTCGTGCAACAGTCTCATGGTCTTAGCACAATCGCACCCATTCGCAGGACTGGTCGCTATAGGTCGCTAGCGCACGTGCGAGTGTTGCACGACCTCCAGCCCACCCACTGCGACTATTGAGTCGTGCGAACTCTCGCATCTAATCGTGCAACGCTGTGCAACACTCATACGAGAATCGCACGACTGGTCGTACGACCAATGCGAGTGAATCGATCGCATCTGGTCGTGTCTGGATTTTGAGCATGTTCAAAGTTCAGATGCGACCAGTCACGACCGCCTCAGGTTCGTGCGACCGCCTGCAACGACTGCGAGTGGTCGCAAGACACCAAGCGATCGGTCGTGCAACACCCCGAAAAATCTGTTGCAGGCGGTCGCAAACTGGTCGCAGACCAATTGTGAAAGGGGCTTTAGATATAATCATTGCTCATATGTTTTTACACAAAACCTGTATGAAAAAAATCTAATCCTTCATCAGAAACTAAGAAAATGAAAATTTATGAAATTTTCTGTACTGAGCAAATATGGGAGAGGAGCTCGTAAGATATGCCATGGAGTTGCCATTTGGTGTTTTGACTGATTACAACTTCAAAAAATTCGTAACTTTATTATTTCTTATCGGATTTTGCTCAAACTTTTAGTAACCCGTTTCTCTCATTTCTCTTCTTTTATTCAAATCAACTTAATACCAGGGTGGACTTTCCCTGTATAATTGATGAGAAATTAAAGGATAAAATAGTGAAGAAAAAAAAGGCATGAAAAGAAAAGAAAAGAAGAAAAGAGAAGAAAGGATGAAGATGGAGAAGAAGGAGGGGAAAAGTGAAATAAGAGTAGGAATGGAAGAAAGAGAAAGTGATAATTCATGCACAGACATGCTGCAGCAAGCTGTAATACAGGTAGCAGGGTTATCATTCAATTAGTTCAGGCAGTTGGGTGTATTGTGCCCTCCTGAATAAAGCTATATTCTAGGTCGTTAGTTCTCATTCAACCCTCAATGGGGCCCTTTATTTGCCCCCTTTTCTATTGACTGCCCACCCAATTGCACCCCTCCCCTTTTGTGTCGTGCTCCTTCAAAGACTTTCTCCCCAGTACCAAAGAATAGTCTCAGTACCATTTCCCATAGGGTTCACATACTTTTCATTTATTAAATAGTAAAATAGTCCAATGATATCCATGGGTAGAGTATAGTTCTGGTATTTGGGCTCACAAAAGCAGTAACAAATTGTACTAATCTTCATCTCAATAAGCTATTTTAGATGGTTGATTTCATTCAACTACTCAAAATTATATTTAAGAGTGAGACTTAAGACTATATTTTGTCTCTTAAAAAGAATAAGAAAGTCTATGGTATGACAGAGAAACGTGTATGAATATCAAAAGAAAGTTTTCTTTGGGATAAGCAAATGGGATCTTTAAATTTATCTTTTGTAGAGAATCAGGATTATAATATAAGAAAGAAAAAGAAAGATATATGGAGAGCAGGTGCATGGGAAGAAGGGATGAAAGGAAAGATAGACTGATATACATAGGATGATGGGGGCAAGGAGGTCATGAAATAAAGCATATTTTATTTCAGATGCCTTCCACAACTTTCCAGGGTAGAGTTTGGCCTGGTATTATGCAATACCATCTCCCCTGCTCTCAAAGTACTCCACTTGCTGCTGTGGCCCTCTTTCCAACAAAAGAAAAGGAAAATCCAAGTCTATTTATAGGCCTAGAGGGGCTTTATCTGAAGCTCTAGGGGCAAAGTACCATGAGTCCCCTTACACTTTTTGGCATCATGTGACCCCCCCCCACGTGAGATCTTTCTCTTTATCATTTGCAAAAAATATTTTTCATATTGCAATCTCTGTCCTGGCTAATACCATCCACTTCTGCTTCCCATCTTTCATCTCACCCTGAAGTAACATTATATTCTCTTGTTACTGCTGTGCATGCAACAAGGATGCTTGATCCAAAGTGCTACAATTTTCCCTTTTTCCCTTTACAATATTCCATTCTTCAGTTCATTTTTTTTTCCCCTTCTGGAGGCTTTGCCTCTCAGCAGTTGTCCAACCCTCTTGAATTGTCCCGAGACACGTACCAAAGGCCTGACTCATCCTCCTGTCTTTTTTGTCTCGCTGACAAATTATCAGACTTAAGGCCTGTCATCATTAGCCAGAGCTTTCAAAAAAAAAAGCTCACTAATTCTGATCCAGAGAATTTAGACATGCAGTTCTAGCTCGAGCTAATTCACAATAGGTGCGTCTTCATCAGAACGAAGTTCTGCTCTAGCCCGCTATTGCTGATCCGGTAAATTAGCCCGATCAGAGAATAGCCAGCTAATTCTCTGCTCTAGCCCGCTATTTCGCTCGAAAAGTCAGCCCACATCATCTTGGACTTATCTTCAGAATAGCCCGCTTAACCGAAAATCAGCCTGCTCTAGCCCGCTATTCCTCGAGCGTCTTCATCAGCCCGAAGTTAAGCCCGATCCCATCATGCACCTGTGCGCTAGCGCTAGCGCTGTGTGCATGAGCTGTACACAGTGCACGTACGCCTCTCGACGTCTCCTTCTCATTATTATGCTGAGGACCACTGTAGTTTCCGGAAGAATCATACTGCAAAATGAAATTACACCTATTTTTGTTCAACATACACTTCCGTAAGTACATTAATGATTAAGGCAGCGTAGTCGAGAGATACCGTATATATTTTGGGTTTGTATAGCTGGTCGGGCTAGCGCGGGTAAGATTTTAAAACCGCACTTGTTCACTTAAAGTGCGCATGCGCACCAACTTCGGGCTTAAGCTCGAAGTGGGGGTACTTCGGTCTGATGAAGACGCGATTGCAAACTGAAGCTAGCTTCAAGAAAATATCCCTGATCCACCTTGAAGCGGGCTAGAGCAGAACTTCGTTCTGATGAAGACACACCTAGTGAAGGTGCAAATAGCAAGCTATTTCACCCTTGTATGAAGGATATTATCTTGAGCTATTATCCCAAACAGACTTGGGCTTGTCCACTATCAGGTCAAATAGCTGGTTAATTTGCCAGTGAAGATGCTCTTGGACCATGATATGCTCTGTACCTTGTGCTAATTCCTTGAGCAAGCAGGTTTTGCTGATGTAGAGCTAACGGAGCTAGGGAACTTCAAATTGGAATATTTTCTAGAGAAGGTTAACGATCAGTTTACTATCTCAGGCTTGCCATGGGCTTGCTTGGGCTTGCTTGGGCTTGCTTGGGCTTGCTTGGGCTTGCTTGGGCTTGCTTGGGCTTGCTTGGGCTTGCTTGGGCTAATGGGGAAGCACCGACTGTCATGCTGACAAATTGCCTGACTACAATTGGGATGTCACTTTTGTTTCCCTATTGAGTTCTCGTAACATGTCTTCTTTTCCTTGTCTTCGTCTTTGAAAGCCTGCTTAATCAGCGGTTATTGTCATTGGGCCCTGGGTTTGCTTATTATTAAAGTGATTGATTAACTTTGTGAAAAATTGTAAAATCAGCTCAAATGCCAGTGAATTGTGTGCAGTCCTCTAACTACATATATAATTAAGGATATGTGAAAGTATGAGAGAAAATGGAACCCGTTTACTATCCTAAAAAAGAGAAAATCGCGATCAATCGCTAGCGCAAGTCGCTCGGCTTCTCCGCTGTGCTGCAGTCACAAAAACCAAGCACCAGCGCTTGGCGATTTCAGAGCGGGTTTCCAGCCCGTACGGTATTCTGTGATAGAGCGAGGTATGCCAACCGTAAGAGTTCTTTAGGGTTCGGTGGTACTCTATCCCGACATCACTGTTCAATCGTAAATATCTTGATATATAAACGACCGATTAGCTTATAAAACTCAGGCGATTCCTGTCTGAGCTAAAGGTTTGCAATTATGATTACAGCATTAGCTGGAACAGTGATTTTTTTTTTCAATCCTTGGCAAAGTTAATCAATGCCTTTAAATGGCATTATGATCCAGAGTCTTACATGCGTCTGCTCCGGATACGTTAAATCTATGTTTTAGGATATGATCCCTCCTGGCTCTCAGCACATGAAATTACAAAATCAGATATTACGTATTGACTTAATGTGTGTATATATGCAGTGTTCTGAGAAGATTCCCGGTCATTTTAACTACCTATTCAGTCCATTTGTGTCCATGACCCCGTTCACATTAGTGGATGGTACTGGTGCGCACCAGGGAGGTCCACTGGCACCCACCGCTTACACACTGGCAGTGGTTAGCGCGATCTACATGTATTAAACCACTCGTTTGCACTTGGAGAGGGCCATCTAGCGCACGCTAGATCACATGGTAGATCGCGCTATCTCTCGTGGAGCACCCCCTAGAGGTGGTCCAGTGGTCCGCCATTGTGGGTCACTGTGGACCTCCGTGGATCGCATCAAAATGACATCACAGCGTTTTCACCCTAGATGCATTGATAATGACAGAACATTACCATTTGAAACCCTTTTTTCATGCCAAAGTCAATGAACACTTGCTACATATTCATGATACATTTCTTTTATATCCATCAAAGTAAGAAGTTCCCTCTGTCGTGGATGTCCTACGTGCAGTTCAAAGCAGAATGTCTTTATTCCTGAGAAAAATAAAGGTCTTTGACATTCATTTGTTTTTGTTTTTATAAAGTGCAAATTACTTTTTCTTGGTATTGCTGCTACGAATAGAGAACCTTCAGCTAATTAAGTCAGTCACTTGTCACCCGTGATAATTCTTGTCCTTGATTTATGGTTCAAATGACTTGTGGTATAGGCAGTGAGAGATATTTATGCTGGTTGTATGAATCAGAATACTTATTTACTGATGAGCTGTATATGGTTATGAAGTGATTGGCCAGTATTCTGAATTCGGGTTTAAAGCTCATAGACAGTCTCGGTAGCAAAAATCATACTGGCAAGAAACTTATCTGAAATAGTCGCATACTATTCTCCTTCCTTTTATATCATAAGACACATGTACAAGATTATTTAACATTCCATTCACGATTTTGAACGAATTTTAGTGTAAATACCTGTAAGAAACACTTGGTAATGGCTTTTCACTGCCTTACGCTAAGACCATATCCACCAGAATGTTCTCCGCACAATAAACCCAGCAGTCTATGTGTTTTTTGAATTTGTACCGAAATTTAGACTGGACTTAAGGTCCACGTCAGTTTTGATTAACCTCTGGTTTAACTTAGACAGGTATTTAAGTTAAACCAGAGTTCAGAATACGGGCCATTGAGTTTTGGGAGACAACTTAGTGTCGAGGTCCAAAATAATCATCACTTTTTCGTAGGGCTCTACACTAAACAGGCATTTGATACATATGGGCCCTTGAATTCTATCTCCAAAGCCCCAAATATCAAAAAAAAATTAAGGGGCCAATGCAAACAGACCCCCAAATTATAAATCCTGACCCCATGATAACAAAAAGATAGTTTGGAGCCAAGCTATTTGGATTGTATGCACCAAAGCAATTAGTCAATGTTGAAAGCTTGCTGACAAATTACTCTAATATGCATGTTGGGTCAATAGGAAGGCTTAAGTAGAAATGCAAATCTAAGCTTGGGCTTCTTTTAAAAAAAAAAGGGAGATGGAAAAGAATTCTACCTCCATGTTATTCAATCTCTCCTTCAAGATGGGGGCGAGAGACTTGAGTGCTTTTTGTGTGCGTTATGTGTGTTATTCCTGTTTGTGAATGCAAACCTCCCCTCTTTATTTACTTCTGCCCGCCTTAAAAAGATGTAGGAATGTCTTGCTAATTTAGGGGCTTTGTCGCTAATAAGCACCCTACTTGCCTGTACACACAGGAAAGATAAGAGCCTGGATGGAAGATGTCTTGAGATATTGTGTCCCCCTTGGGAGGAAGAGAGTTGGTGTTGGAAACATCATTAGAATTGCGTATCTGATGGCTGGGATTTTAGTCATGACTGGTGATTTCGTTCATGGTCTTAACAATTGATGAGAAATAAATGGAAGTAGTCTACTGTTCAAGCAATGGGTATATTGTTTTTAGAATGTTGGTGTTGAAAACATCATTAGAATTGCAATTTGAAAAAAAAGAAATATGTGGAGGGACCATGCCTGCCCATATAATTATTATTGAAGTGGCCTCTGCAAATAGGACAAAATATTCTGATCTCAGCGTTTTTCTGTGCAACGAGGCGGTGACGTTTGTGTATGGTAATAAGATGGATGTGGAATTTAAGACTAGAGGGAGAAAGAGATGGGAAGAGAGAGAGAGAGAGAGAGAGAGAGAGAGAGAGAGAGAAAGACAGAAAGAAAAACAAAGATAAAGAGGCTTAAATACGTTACTAATACATCCATTATTCACACACTTGGGTGTCCAGTTATATATGACTCATCGCGGGCCGAAAGCAAGGGCAGGGCATGGAATACAGGGAAAGATAAGTAGTTACAAATGAATCTGTTGCATGCAGTCATTAGTTTTGCAGGAACAAACCCTTGGCAGTTTTCCAGGGTTCAACACTCTATCATGTGCCTGCCCCCCCCCCCCCAAAAAAAAAAAACACCCAAAATCTAACCCTGAGATAACTCTGGCTGCAGTCTATGGCAAATGCATGTTATACCAAAATCAAGTTTTACCCAATGGGTTAACATCGAAATATTAAAAAGGACCCGGTGGACAAGAACCTCCATTGTTTTTGCAACAGACCCCTAAACAAAAAGTTTTATAATGCAAAGCAGTGGATCTTACTGTTATAGAATTTATAATAATTGGAAAAAAGGCATGACATATCATGTTGGGAGTGAATATTGTCAGCATTAAAGAGGAAATGCCCAGGTCATTTTGCTATTGCATTGCAGGCTAGCATACTCTTTCTCTCAGTTTAATTGCATTCTGCCTAGTCCAGAATGATTTCATAATCAAATTGAACTTTTGCAACACAAATTTGGTCATTGCATAGGCCTAGATATCAGTCATCCTGCAGATACTGGGATGTGCATCTACATGTAGCATATTGCCCAACTTATGAAACCAAAAATGGTTGTGGCCGTGGCCTTTGCCAATTTATTACTCGTAAATCGCGTAAAGGGACAGGTATGATTCAAAGCCATATAAATAATTTCCAAGTGGAATTGACCACCTTTTTAAATGTATTCAGATTATGCATATATCACATTCTGAAGTTGCTCATGACCTAGAAGTTGTTGATATTATATGGTGAGTGCCAGAAGGGCTTTACCTGTGTGAAATTATGAGTTAGGACCTTCTGGCTCTCAGCAGACGATATAACAAACAAATATTTGAAATGTGGATTCAATCCATAGAGATACACAACGGGTGAATAGGCCTGTGTTCACAAATGTATTCAAATTTTATGCATGCTTTTAAAACAAAGGTTGTTCTTGACAACCTGAAAGCTTGTCAGAGGCTTGTCAGACATAGCAACAAGTAATGTATGCAAACTGGATTCCAAGTATTGTAGTTCATTCATTAATAACAGGTTAATGGAATACCTCGTTACTATGTCCCTAAGAAAAAAACATCCATAAATTTGAATAACTTTGTGAAAAGGTCAATTACCGGTACATGCAAATCTATCACAGCGGATGCGGGCTAACTCGACACTAGGGCGAACTCGGCCTTGGCGGAAAATCACAGCGGAGTGAGCCCAGAGAGTTAAAGTGATCGCAAACACTCGTGTTGAATTTCGCATTTAATTACACATTTCAAAACACTTAAATTCAAATTATTTGATATAAATGTGTAAAATGATTAGCAAAGAAGTAATGTTGACAATTTCAAGAAGTAAAATTATGCAAAACATGAAATTTAAGGCTAAAGATGGGTACGGTGCGTAGCGTGGACTTCAACTCTTGAAACATAGTCACCGCGCAGTGCCGAGTTCGCCCTAGAGCCGAGTTAGCCCTACCCCATCACAGCCATAATTATGAACACAGTAAGCGTGTCCTTTGCCAAGTTATCAGAAACAGAGTGTTGGGAGTTTTTAAATCAGCGGATGGCATGCAAAAATATGACAGCATATCCAGAGCAATATTTTTCATATGACATTGGTACATGCACCATGATATTCTTCCACACTGGAATAAAATTAACGAAAAAGCTCCCAAATTGTATTATTTCACCTTTATAGCACCTTTATAGCAGTAGTCAACCTACTCTTTGAATTGGTAGCAGTGATTGCATGAGTGAGTGTGTAAGTTACCATGCGGGACTGTGACTGAATTTTTGTTTTTAAAGGCATTGATTAACTTTGCCCAGGATTGAAAAAAAAAATCACTGTTCCAGCTAATGCTGTAATCATAATTGCAAACCTTTAGGTAGACAGGAATCGCCTGAGTTTTATAAGCTGATCGGTCGTTTATATATTAAGATATTTACGATTTAACATTGATGTCGGGATAGAGTACCACCAAACCCTAAAGAACTCTTACGGTTGGCATACCTCGCTCTATCACAGAATACCGTACGGGCTGGAAACCCGCTCTGAAATCGCCAAGCGCTGGTGCTTGGTTTTTGTGAATGCAGCGCAGCGAAGAAGCCGAGCGACTTGCGCTAACGATTGATCGCGATTTTCTCTTTTTTAGGATAGTAAACGGGTTCCATTTTCTCTCATACTTTCACATATCCTTAATTATATATGTAGTTAGAGGACTGCACACAATTCACTGGCATTTGAGCTGATTTTATAATTTTTCACAAAGTTAATCAATCACTTTAAAGGAGTTTTTAAAAATCTGAATGATGTGACAAATATATGAGAGCATTTCAAGAGCAATCCCTTCCATTCAACATTTGTGGTGTAATATTTTTTCCTCATGAGACTAAAAAATAGGAGAAAGCTCACCAACTTTATTTTTTAATATACCAGTAGTCAACATTCTCTTTAAAGTGGCAGCAGTGATTGCATGAGTGAGTGTATATTACCATGCAGGACCATGACTGGAGGGAAATGGAACTCCAGGGCCAAAGGACGGAGATTGAATATTAATAATGCATTTGTTGTCGGCTAGATTCAAAGCTCGGGTTTTCTCTGCTAACTCATTAAGATATTAGTCTCCACTTCCAAACCCTGTCCATCACAATCGGCCAAGTATTCATTTATGTTCCATATTTATTTCTAGCATCTTTTGCAAGGGCAGCTCGTGCTATATACATACATAGAAATAGATAATCTTTGTAATGCAATAAAATTTTTGAATTATTTAGTGCTTCTTCTCTACCACTTGTAGCTAATACTCTGACATTTCATTACACTAAATACGATTTATTGGTTTTGGTTAATTAAACATTCTGCATGTATTTCTTGTTACTAGGCTGTACAAACCTTTGACAAGCTTTCCAGGTTGCTATGATATAATTCAGTGCTGAGATAATATTTGCAAAGCTTGCATACTAGTATAGGCCTAATTTGAATTCTCAGTGAGACACTTTCTGTGCTCTATCACACTTGCACCTCAATGTATGTAATTCATGTGACTTGTCTCTCTGTGAATATGGAATTAACAAGCGCAGTGTACCGATGAGGTAGACACCGAATCTGCACCGAGTACACGTATGATGTTGTTATGTGGATATGACGTCTTACATTCTCTGATGCCTGCATTCTTGTCAGTCGTCTTGTTCCGAGTCTTTTATGTGATGCAGTGTTGACTCAGTCTTGCTTTACAAAAGACGATGATTGAAGCGACGAGAAGTGTCATTCATGTAACATTAAGTTCCGAGGCATGTCGTATATCATTCTACATGTGGACGTGTCTTTGGCTAAGACCCATGTAATATGATTTATCTGTGTTCACATTGGTTGATATGATCCAGTCTCATGATGCAGTGTTGACTGTCTGCTTTACAAAAGACGTTTATTGAAGTGACGAGAAGCGTCATTCATATAAAATTAAGTTTGAGGCATGTCGTATATCATTCTACATGTGGATATGACTTTGGTCTTACTTTGGCTAAGAACCCTGTAGGAGGCCTATACTTCGTCAACGTTCACGTTGGTAGTGTTGATCCTGTCTCACTTTACAAGACGATGATTGAAGTGATGAGAAGCATCATTCATATAACATTATGTTGGAGGCATGCGTAGATTATTCTACACGTGGACATGACGTACTTATGCTGAAGAATCGTGCAGTATAATGTATCTGTTTCCACGCCGGTTGTTCTGATTCTGTTATACGATGCCGTGTTGACCCTGTCTTGCTTTACAAGATGACGATTGAAGTGACTGGAAGTGTCATTCTTGTAACATTGGATTTGGGACATGTCGTAGATCACTCTACATGCGGACATGACGTGTACTTTGGCTGAAGAAGCATGAACATGTAGTATACTACATCTGTATTCATAGTATTGTTCTGATTCAGTTCTGTGATGCAGTGTTGACCCTGTCTTGCTTCACAAGATAATGAATGAAGTGATGGGAAGTGTCATTCATATAACATGAAGTTTGGGGAATGTGATAGATCATTCCACATTTGGACAAGACCCTACATTGGCTCAAGAACCATGTATTATACATGTATACTGCACCTGCGTTCATGACGATTGTTGCAATACAGTCATCCAGTGCTGTGTTGACTCTTCCTTGCTTTACAAGATGATGATTGAAGTGATGAGTAGCCATCATTTGTATATTTTAGTAATAATACCATATGTAAACATGACCAGTAGGCTGAATGAAGAACCCTCAAGTATGTTGTTTCTCTGTTCACATTGCTTGTGATATGTAAAAATCCATTCTCCTTTTTTTCCCATTTCACTAGAATTTTCTCACTCAAAATTATAGAAATATATATACTATAAGAATATCACTATTATTTTACATATTTTTTCCTAAATAAAAGCTTGGCTTCAGAAGTGATGAACATAAGTCATCAAATGACTGGATATTCTACACACAAATACAAGAAGTGGAAAATCATTGTCCTGCACCCTCTTAGTCCTCTATCCAGTTTGATCACATGTCTTAGCCAAAGAACTCCCTCGCTTGACCTATGCAAAGCACATTCAGCATGGCCGTCATTTGCACATCATTGACCCACAACGTTCTTTCGGTTCGTTCCCGGCCGAGTGTGAACATGAGAGGGGGTTATCCCATCGTTGCCTCTGCGGGATCCCCACCTCGTTGTCATTCGTCTCATTAGGTGCGAAAAGGGGCCGCGGGATGCGCCAGCTTATATCCCGACACGACCTTTGGGGAAAAAGGTCAGACCAAAATAAATAGAGGGACATTGTTGGCAGTATGCAATACCAGACTAGCGCATGTAATCAATAGCGAGTCGATCAATACATGTCAAATTCACTCCGTAAGTACATCTTGTATACACTCCCTCTTCTGCTTATTATCCCCCTAGCCTCGTTCAATACACTCTAACCCCAAATTGTGATGCTAAATGTATCTGTCATCTACATCGCTGGCGTGAAACATACATTCACCTTGCCTGGAAAACGTGCATTATCTTAGCAGGAAAACATTACAAACAATGGTTTTGCATACGGTTTCCATGCATGTCTTTTGCAGTGAGCTTCCAATTCTACTACTCTTGAATTCTTCATGTTCTCTGTCATATCTATCCCATACCCACCAGATTTATTATGTTCCCCTTGTCCATCAAATTATCTTTCCTCATGACTTTCTGTTTATGTAGCCTACATTTATATTTTTCTTGTGGGCCAATGTACTATTTTGTCTGCCTTCTTTTATTTTTCTAATCTTGCATCAGTCTGGCATCGATGCTAGCTTTCGTTAATTTCATGGCATTCTTTTTTTCTTTCATTCTAGTCATTGATCTCTACTGTGGATCTAGCCAATTTGTGCCGAGTCTCGATGCTTTCAATATTTACATGTTTTCTTACCTTCACCAATGGATTAGCATTGATGCTCTCTTTTGTGTACAGGATTTCTCACACACTTGTGAAAAAAACAAATTTAAATTTCTGTAGGTTATGTTTTATGGTCTTTCATACTTTGCATCTATAGGCTAACTAAAGCATTGGGCTTACAAGGAGTGATATTATGATATGCTTCAGCTCTTTTGGAGATGTCCAGAGCTAATTCATTCTATATGTATTTTCCCGTGTTTGCTCTTCCTCATTATTTTTGCATGGGCGTTGGTTTCATACCAGTTTTATACAAGTGTTCATCTCCACCTGCACTTAATAATAATAATGATGATAATACAAACTTATAGAGCGCAGAAACTATATATATATATATATATATATATATATATATATATATATATATATATAATCTACTGTGCTGCAAGAGCTCTTGATGTACTTATAAAACTATGATGAGTAATTAAATGAAAAGATATGCTTTTAGTTTTGATTTGAAAGTATTTACTTTGTTGATTTCCTGATATCTAATGGTAAGTTGTTCCACAGTTTGGGGGGCTGCGCATAACAAATTTCATAGTATTTTGTCCTGAGCATCTCATCTCATTTCAGTCCACATCTTCATGATCCTGCTCCCGCACTCTGTCTGGTCTATTATGTAACTGCCCTGTGCGTATACTGTTTATATATGGAAGTTGTTCTATGAATGAAATCACCTGCAGTTTGATACTACATCAAGGCAGCCAGGAGTTGTTCTTTGTAAGCAGCAACAGAATACAGAAGGAGAACATAAAACATAGCATTTCCAAGCTCATCCTCTTTTGTATTATATGAATTAAAGCTGTGCATTACTTTTTCTTTCCCTTCTTGGCATACCAAAACATAAAGTGACAATGCGTCTCCTGTTGCAGGGGTATTTTAGTAACTAGCTAGAGCTAGGTGATTATTTTTCTCTTTCTTTCCTTCCTCGTGGAGTGCAATTGGATCCCTCAGCATTTATTGAAGTAGTAATTAAAACCATTAATTTTTTTGTCCCCTTTTCTCCCATCGTCAAACATCATGGCAGTCCTGTGGATTTTGTTCTTCTCGAGAGGTTAGGCCTCCTTCTCTTACGCCATTCTGTAATGAAAGCTATTAAAACTCAAGTGGCATTCAAATTTGCCCATCATCATTTCTAGGCAAACTTGAGGCTGTCAGCCCCAATGCTAATGATGGTCTCACAGTCCGCGCAAACAACATCGCTCAATATAATTGCCTTAGTTGAGACAAGCAGACTTTCCCCTAGTTCAGACGTGGCAAAATGTAGAATATTTTGTGTCATCTTTTTATTTTGGGATAAAAAAATTTGTTTAAAAAATTTCTTTTATGAATGTTATATAGCAATGTCTTTTTACAAGCTAAAAATCATTATGGACACAGTCTCTGGGCAGTTTATTGTACAAGAATCCCCCCCCTCCCAAAGTTGACTTTTCGTATTAACCATGTATTGTATGTTGCATGATAATTTTAGTTACCCAGGCATTTCCCCTCTTGGGAATTTTATATGACATTACTTTACACTTTACTTACATTGTAATTTGAGGCCTCCAAATTTCATTCCAAGACATAATTTTGAAATTTATACAAGGGCCCAATGCATTTACAATATAAATCTGGACCATCTGTGAAAATTTGTTTGTGGAGCCCTGCTTTACATGATATTCACCCCTCAGTGGAGACAAATTGACAGAGTGATGTAAGAATAAAAAGTAGGCTGTCTGCTACACAGTGTGCTTTCTCTCTCTCTCTCTCTCTCTCATTCTGTAAATGTTTAATTTCTTTCTCTCTGTAAATGTTGAATTTCAAGGAACATGAAATGGTGACACCCAGCTGTATGTACTCAGAAAATATGTCATGAAATCGATACAAGACTGGGGCCATAATCCTTCATGTAGCTTGGCGGCTAATCTGACAATTCATGTAAGGCCAAGTGTCAACCCCTAAGTTGCATAAAAATGACTTGATTTTTAAGCAAAATGATGAAAGAAAATTGATTTGGTCATGAAATGAAAATAAGAAACTAATTTCAATGGTATGTGAGGAAAACTATCCCACCTTGAAGACAGGCTAGCCCTCTGGTATGATATGAAACAGCTGACCATTCCTTATCAGCAAGTCATCACCACCAATCTTGTCTGACCTTGTTGATTAGAGGTCACACAGAGGTCATGTAAGGTCACCTCCAACTTCTCTTTCTCTCAGAACGCACTCTGGAGGGTTCAAGCTGGTAGGATGTGGAAAGGCTACTACTGCCATAGCTCCTAAATTTATGATTTGTAGGAGAAAATCATTATGAGAACAGTCTCTGTAGGGTTTCGGTATGTGCTCCAATTTGGAAGCAACTAGTAGAAATACAGGGTTACTGTCACTGTTCCATTTTATGTAGCCTACAGAATGCTGTAGTTTTTCAGACTAACCTATGTACAGACTTTAAAAAAGAATATCAACCAACGTTTTGGCCGATCGCTTGCTATGGATACTGAAATTATTGATCAGAAATGGGTCGTATATATTGATCAAGCAATTTTATCGGGTGTTTGGTCACGATATCAGTCTATACCAGGTAAATTAAAGAAGCCATTTCCCCTTGACAGAAGAAAGAGACTAGTTGAAGACATCAGGGACACTTTACAGGAATGCATTCCTTTCTTTAAAAAATCATGAAATGATAGATGGCAGACTGGCTGGCCATCTTGAATCGGTGGTTGTCCATTCTTTCGGTTCTCTCATTCATCATCCATGCCCCGTGTTATGTTTCAGTCCCCTCTCTCAATTCCCCTTTCGTGTTGTTATCATAGCCATGCATTAAAGATGGATAGAGTTGAGTACTGATTGTGCAACGGCATTGTGAAAGAAACCATCAAGAAGGTGTGCTGAATGGTTGATTAATTTTTAAATATGAACAATTGTTTACTAAGTGGAGTTGGAATCCTTAAAATTATAACAAAAAATAGCAAATCTTGCTAAAGATGGCAAACAATGAAAAGCACTGGACGCAGAGCTGGGTACATGGGACTACACAAACACAAGGCATCAGAATTTAGTTGTAAATTACTTCTCGCCATATCTGCAGTATTACCTGAAACCTTCTTGTGGGACAATGCTACAACATGTATGATATTCTTCCACAATGAAATGAAAAGAAAGAGAAAGCTCACATTTCATCTGCACCATTATTCATCCTTCCCTTTAAGTCTGTAGGTATTTAACCTCAAGTGCAACATCATCCATTAGCTTTCTTCTATCCCTTCACACCTCCTACTCTGTACACACATGCCCACTCAGAGATCCCTGCATATTTTTGCTGACGCTACCACAACAGTGCTACCTGTGAATTCCTGCGTCGTTTTGTCCCAAAAGCTGCTAACAACCTCTCCATTACCAGTAATCTTTAAAGATTTCTAAAATAATGATAATCTTTTGGAAGGGTTCACCTTTCATTCTGTTTTCTTTGCCAAGTCATGCATCTGTTGTTTCAGTACTGATGTTAATTAATTCAAATCATAGGCGTATGGGAAAGAAATGGTAATTTGATTGGCTTAACTAACTTTACATATAGAGTTGTAGTATTTGAACAGACAATGTGTTGGAAAGCATTCATGTTTTCAAGATTCAAGATTCATTTATTTCACTCAATAATAAAATTGATACATAAAATAATAGATGCATGTCATAAAATTCAGTGATAACGTTAAAAAGTGCATAATGTGTACATATATGCAACTGCTTTAAAGCACAAGGAATGTAAATTAAGTTAGAATCAGATTAAAGATCTTGCATTTACAGCAAATTTTGTTCTAAAGGTTTTGTCCTTGTGGCAGCTTTTCTTCCATTGTAGTAATGCTTGACTCAAAGAGAGTCAGCTGACCACTACTATTGCACTACATCTTGGTAATAAGCCGGTTCATACTTACTACATGTACATGGTACAAATGACCCTGAAATTACCCCGATTTTTAAGCGCACGCGCATCTGTTCTGGTGGACGCGTTTCTTGTTAAACAACTAAAATCATACTGGTGTGTGCATCGTGGTGCGTACAAAATGACAGCGTTATAAAGGTCAATATTATACTTGGTACAAATGACCTTTATCTGCACATGCGCAAATTGCAATTACGAACTGGCTTATTGAGATACAGTGTGTATTGCTTGCAGTACAGAAAGTCTGTTCTTTGGCAGCACCCAGTCATAACTGAAAGCGCAAACAGCTTCTGCCACAGAAAATCAAGCCCCTGCTATTCTTCAAGTCATGGAATCCGACATCGCAATTTTCCTTATAATTATGTCCTCTACCTGCCCAAGATTGAACCGAGACTGCTTAGTCTCACATCCAAACTCTTTTTATATATCCGTTCTGTTTATATCATTTGAATTCGGCTTTTGAATCTGTTTATTCATGCGTTTTATTTGCTTTGATGATTGCAAGACGAAAAGCTTAGATATTTTGCACTTTCTATTATGTTTCTTCAATAAAACATGCAATCGTTGGCATAATTTTCTTACAATTACAAATATATTTGTTCAATATTTAATCAAGCCTATGAAGTCTCAAATGTCAATTAATTTCTTTTTTATTCATTGTCATGTCTTACAAAGTTTTACCATTGTTTTTCCACAATATCTTTCATTGGAATGTGCAAATGTAAACATCATCTAGAAAAGTGGGGGTTGAACTCAAAGGTGAAAATTAGAGTGTGACTAATTTTTAAAAAAAGAAGAAAATAGCCATTTCCCTCTCGTAGTTTCTTCTTTTGAAAATCGCTTGAAATTGTATCTTTTTTAGCTCCAGGAAATACATTATTGAAAAATGTCGCTCATTTTCATCCGAACATCAAGTATTCATGGATGAATCATTATCTCACATGTGGAGGTGGTTTCATTTTCATTTAACATGCATTTTCACATATATTTGAATTTCGATGTGAATCTTTTTTTTTTACATTGACATACAGATACAGTAAATAGTAACATACCAAATGGTTTCCTTTATAATTCTAGCAAATGGATACTTCCATATTTCTATTAATCTCTTCACCTTACTCTCTATTACCTCCACGTCTCCGTATCTTTCTCTCTCCCTCTCTCTCTCCCTCTCTGCATCCCTATCTCTCTCTGCTTGCTCTCTTTGTTCAGTTCCAGGGCAAATGAATTGATTAATCATTTGTAGATAATGTGACACTTTTCACACTTTGACAGCTTTATGGCACAAGAAAAAATGCAACTTTTCTATTGCATTGAGGTCATGAGAAATGCACCAAGGTGGATATCAAAAGAGATTAAAAAAAAACGTATTAGATTATCAGCGATAAGTCATGCTGAGAGAAAGAGGATGGACAAAGAAATAGAGAGATGAAAAGAGAGAGAGAGAGAGAGAGAGAGAGTGAGGTGGGGGGGGGGGGGAGAGAAAGCGATTGGTACAAGATTAGATTGAACATTTTCTCATACACAGAATTCTCATCAAGAATTTAAAAAAATTACACTGAGTAACATAGTTTTGTGGTCATTAATGACTTTGTGATATTATTTGATTTGATGAAAAATTAATTGACTAGTAAAAATAATGAAAAGTAGCTTATTTTCTCTTATTCTTCTTTCTTGGCTACAACTGCCTCCTTCAATTCTGAAGATTATTGCAGTCTTTTCTATGGCACCACTTCCAGCAGTATTACAGGCACACTAAACACTGGGTTGACACCCTACTCTTTGCGAGAAGTGTAGCCTATTAACGTGCATAGGGTGTGACTCTCCTACACACTGGGCCTCCAGTTAATGTTCTGTCCGAGAAACGCAGTGTTTTCCCCTGAACCCGAGCCTGCATCGGTAACAGAGGCAAGGGGTATGCTTACACACAACGCAGCAACAATTTTTTCTTTTCAGCTCAGCGCGGGATTGAACCCACGCGTATGACGAAAGTTATATTCAGAGCCTGACGATCATCCGATTGCGCCACGTGGCCTCCTCTCAGACAAGGATTCAACCGTCCTTTAGATGAAACTGAAAGTTGAACAAATTACATTTGTACAGATGATAGAAATTCAAATTGGAAATGAGTGTTCAAATTTTTGTGAATGAGAAATTGTGCAAGAATGGAAAGGGAAAAAAAAAACCATGGTGCCGTTGCATAAAACTTGCTATTATAGTAACTTTGCTACTATAGTAACTTTTCATGGAATACTGGATTTTGATTGGCTCTTGAGCAACGTTACCATGGTAGTTACCATTAATGGCAAAGTCACTATAATAGTAAGTCTTTATGCAATGGCACCCATGTCAGTTAGACGATAATAGTTGAGGAAGGAAACCAGTTATCTGTTGATATCAAAGAAACAAGTTCCTCAATTGATGGTGCAATTGTGAAAGTAGATGTTATCGTATTTGTACTATTACTCACAGTAACCCACACATTTCGTAACCTTTTCTCAATCATCACCCAGCATTCATTGAATTAAGCGCTGATCATTTATCATCCACTCATCATTCAGATTAAATAAGTATCCCAACGTTTGTCCCCCAAGAAGAAGAATACCGAAATACCTCTGCGGCTGTCTTACGACACCAACGTGCCATTTTTGTCACATGCCACTTCCTAAGCAAGCACTCGAATTCTCAGTTGAATTTACTTTTCAGAGGTCAAAAAGTGAGGGAATCGTCATTTTTTCTCCTTTTTTCTTCCGTGTCCAGCATGCATTCTCTATTTAGAACAGCCATGGGGGAGTTTGCACAAAAGGGTTTGTGGAATTACAACATTGTATAAGGCTATGACCCTTGCTGGGAGAGAATAGTGTTTGAGAAGAAAAGGCATAGTACAAAATATGATTTCTGTAGTCTTCATCGTTCAGACATACAACAGTAGGTTTTATTGGAGAGTAATATTTTATGATTTATCAATGAGATATACATAGTTATATAAGGGCACTACAATAACTTTTTGACAGGGGGTCCAAATTGCAATTCATAGGGGTTGTATAAACACCCCAGGCTATTCAAATTTCAAAATTTTGGGAGTCTTAAGTTCAAATTTGGGGAACCCTTGTGCTCTGGACACCTGTTACTGTGTTAGTGTTGAGTCCAGGCTACATCATCTTTCAAAATGATTTGTAAAGTTTGAACGACTTTGGGACTTTTTGAAACGTAGGTACATGTACACTAGCAACATCTCGTGTCAATATTCCTTGTCAAGAGACTGTTACACAATCTCTCTGAGATCCTAGAGTCTAGAAAATGTAGACTATGTTCAAGTGTGTAAATGTTGTTTTATAACGTAATCTAAATTTGCAGTTTTGTCCCATATGATAGCATGTCAAATAATGATGCATGTGAACAAGTCTCCTATATCTACTATACCGAGACGGACAGAAAGGTAGAAATGATAAATTAGACTGGTAAAGACTGGAACTTGTCATTGGCAGCAGAGAAATGATCGTCCAATAAATGTCATCAAAACAATTCAGGTGGGACTACAGGGTAGCAGTCTGTCTAACTTCTAGGTCGCTTGCTTCCTTTAGGTTTGTTTTCCCTCCAGAAGTTTTCTTGTCCTATTCTTGTATGGCTGGTTGAAAAATATCTTGAAATTTGCCCCCAAGCAGTAGTGTAAGATTACCTAATGGCAGGCCGCATGGTGATTTGATGATTATCAATTCCATTCTGTATCTTTCTATCTTTCATATCAGTTCTTAATACTGAAGATTACTCAAGGTACTTTATACTATTCATTGAGAGCTAGAAGGGCATTAAATCTGTTTTGAAAGATATAAGATCATGCCTTTTTGGCTCTTGAGTCTTGACAGATGATGTTAAAGCATACATGTTCTAGTAAGTATTTGATACATCTGGGGCCCCCGTCTCATAAAACTTGTTATCAATAGCAACTTTCTCATTTCTATGACAAATTCGCTCTCAGCCAATCAGATTCAAGGATTTCAGTAGCTTATAACAATTACTGTAACTTATTGATAATAAGTTTCATGAAACAGGGCCCAGTAATGGTACAAGAAAGATGGAAAGGGCAGATTTCATTTTGAACACAATTTTAATGAGACCAATGATGAAATAATCAAGAAAATTGGTTAAACTCTTTTAGAAAAA
This sequence comes from Heliocidaris tuberculata, assembly GCA_025618425.1. NCBI lineage: Eukaryota > Metazoa > Echinodermata > Echinoidea > Camarodonta > Echinometridae > Heliocidaris > Heliocidaris tuberculata. Next base: position 21,134,090 of record CM046850.1, on the reverse strand, counting down.
GTCCCCAGCATCTTACAAATGTCAGAGACATAATAGTTTTGGTGCATGTTCTAGCACGAAACAAAAAGTATACTATTCTCGCTTGTTTCTTTTGTGGCATCTGAGTACACTGGATGAGTCATAGTATAATTGACATTGGAACCAAGCATTGGTGCTCAAAGAGTATCTCAGCATGACAGCAGATCTGTTGAATGAGGAATTTTTTTTTATAGAGTGAACTACTTTAATTGTGAATTTCACAATCACAAAGTGCCCAATCGCCAAGGGAAAGTACCTGTTCACATTGCATATTATATATGTTTTTAGATTTTGAAGTTAGTTGTCATTAACTAGGTTTTTGAGAAATGAATTAAGCCTTTATGAATCTGGCTATGGAAACCTTCCCATCACCGGGGACGTCCCAAATTCCACTCAGGAGAGGTGGTGGGGGCCCAGGCAGGCGCCATTTGAATCACACACCCTGCTGTCAGCGGGACCGGTCCCATTGGGGGCATTTGTTGTGATAAGGCATGACTCTCCCAAGTCCCCCCCCCCCTTAAACTGAAAAAAAAAACAAATTCTGCACTTCACACGTGAGCATGAGCATGATCGAACAAGCGCAACAAATGGAGAGGGAACAGAATTTACTTAACATGCACAAGTGGAGAGAAAAAGATTGGGAAATGGTGTAATGCAAATAGTTCCAAACACCATACTGCTTTCTTTCGCTTATCTGCTCTTATGGGTCTGCCCGCTTTGTATGCACATGGAGGAATTCTTTTGTTGCTGAACAGTCTTCGGCATAGTTGGTGGGGTAGTTTTCCCTTTCAGCACCTACCGCAGGTGTGAGTGGGTTGAAACAGGTGCCAAATCTGACCTGTATTTCTCAAGACTAACCCCTGTCTTCCTTAACCCATTGGCTACTGATTTCTCTTATTCCCATAAACTTTATACATGAACCACCCGGCTCCCGCAAGCATTTGGTTGATCCTCTTCACCCTGCATCATACTCTCAGCTGATGTTTGTATACCTGACTGCTAAGAAAGCAAGTAGGAGTATATAGATATGATGAGGGGACCTATAGCTTTAACTCCTATTCAAGGGACTTAATTATCAAGGATGACTGCCCCCACCAAAGGGCACTTGCACATCAACTTGGTTTGCTTAGAAGAAAACACAAAGAAGTATGTTTTTTTTCTGTGAAGATACTTATGAGATTCATGTCTCAACATGCAGTGATGTTTCAAGGCATCTTTCCTAAGTCGCTAACTGTGCATTGGCTGAGCTGGTATTACATCATCAAAACAAACTTATTAGTTGTCAATTCTTCAAGATAGAATGCCCATTTGTATAGATTCCAAAACCCTATTCTTCTCCCCAACTGTGTGTATTTTTGTTTCTCTGTTATTCTGTTTTTCTTCAATCCACTACTTTCTGCTCTCATCATTTTTTTTAAACTGTAAAATATGAAAGTCAAAAGCCCCCTTTTGACTGATTTGAAGACATGCATGGTTCAAGATGCGCTTGTTAATGGAACATGGCCTACAGTGTAATGAATAATAAACATGCAATTTCCCAAATTTCTGGATTTTTTATGGGGAATTTGACTCAAATTACACACAGCACCATGGAATCATGAATATGATTGCGTCCCTATGGATTCAATTTCATGGATTACAGCTTCATTTTACCCCTCCAATAACACCTTTAGTCACCATCTAAACATCCCCATTCTGCGTAATTGAAGTTTGCCTGGGCATGTGTCGAATGTGGCACATTTCGGAGGGAGCGAATCTGAATATCAGCGTCCGGAAGATGTTTGCGTTGCCAGGGGCAACAGGAATGTGCTGTTGGACTCGTAAAAAGCGAATCCATCACCATGGTCTTGTTTCGTGTATACCCAATTGATCCGTAAATGGGGGAATGTCACCCAACCAGAGCCTACCTTGTATGTTTAAATGACAACAGGAAAATATACATTCAACACCCATTCTCATGGTCGGGTAAAACATTTCTTGTTAGAACATTTGGGTTAGTATGGGCGTATCTAGATCAAATAGTCCCACCAGATCCATTTCTTGTTGGATATGAAAAACATTTAGGTTTGCAGGAAAGGTATAAAAGGGTCCTTCAGTCTATGTTTGGTCCCAAACCATCTATTTCTTGCTGTTTGGGGGTAAGAGGTGCAGAGCAAGATAAGGTTATTCATTCTATCTTTTGTCCCCTGTGATTGACTTTTGTTGGATATTTACAACCAAGGGATTTTTCTCTGGTTTGAATCTTCAGAGGCCATTAGCCATGCAAATGTACATCTCGACTGTTAAACAGATAAACTGTATTCAAAAGTGTTTTTTTTTTAGAAATGCCATCTCTTCTAATTATCACTGTTGCAGATTGATAGTCAAGTAAAAGCCTGTTCCAGAAGTGAAACACAGTGAATCGAATTTCTCATAAAGAATATCTGTTACAATCCAATGAAGCATTCATTGTGGTAAAAAATCATTGATGCTTGATTAATTAGACTTCAAGCAACCAACCCCTAATACATGTTAAATTATTTAATGTCTCTCTGCAGCATTTTCTCTTTCATACCTTTCACTTAACTTGAGCTTGCTAAAAGTTACTTTCCATTAGCAATTATTTATGTAGTCATTAAGGTCAGAAGGGGAATTGGGTCGCTGGGCAGACAAAGGTATTGATTTCTCTGTGGGTGGGTGTGTGTTACCAAGTAGTCACTGTATATTAAATACTGTATATTAAATACACAGGATCATACTCATACTAGTGCAATAATTGGATTTGTTGGGGTGGGGTAGGAAAGATGATGCTAGTGGTGATGTGGAAGGGGGTGGGGGAGGAGGGAGACTTTCTGTGAATCATTCGAAGAAGGCTGTCTAATATTTTTATGAAATCAGACTGCGTAACACAATATCAAGTTCTTATAATTGTATAGGAAAATGATATAAAAAGGAATTTGTATCTGTATCGGCACTAATCTCCATTCTTCATCATGTAGACCTACACTGTACTCACTGTACACTGTTAAATCCTTGCTCCGCCTCTACAAAAACATCCTTCTTTGAGTTAGAGAGCTAATGCGCTCTGGCAAAATCTATTTCACCTTTATTTAAACATTAATAATTCAGGAGCGTTGCATAAAACTGGCTTGTTGACATGAATTTTGAAGCTGTCCCCATTGTGTTAGGTTAGTGGCATTTCCGTAACCTCCATAATTTCCCTCCATTTCTGATGTGCCCTTCCAGTGGTTTGTGTGGAACGGAGACTGCTTCCATATGCTAGTCATGTTCATATATCTGTCTGTTAAGAGTGATGCCCTTTTGACATTACACATCTTTGGCTGAAAGCCAGAAGGGCATTAACTTTGTCCTTTAATCATCTCGAGTTAAAGCCTTTTTGGCAGACAATATATTTTTTTTTGTAGGATTTTCTTTCCTCGAACATAAGACTGTCCAAAGTTTCTGCCGCATGTACAATGGAGTAAAAGTTACTAAATTCATGGAATATAGAGATATCTCCTCCAGATCTGACCTTTTTGTTATGTCCAGGAGTATTATTGACTCTATTTAGCAATTTATGAAAATGGGACTTGGTATCCACAAGACATTGTCCAATATCTGAACTACTTACATATTCATAAAGCGACTCATATTTTGTGACCTGCATGTTTGGTCAATTTTCCTCAACTTGTAGGCTACTTTGTACTTGTACTTTGCAGAATTGAAAATTCATGGGTGGAATACATCAATTGTTTAGAGCCAAAAGGGCATGAACTCTATCACTTTACACAGAGTTAATGCCCTTCTGGCTCTCAACATCAAGGTCAGAGTTTCATAAACAGAGTTGGAGCAAAATATCTTCTTGATGACCTATTGGAGCTTCCTCAAGGGAACAATCCACTAATCATAAATTACAGCTGAACCATCACTTGTTTTGGGCTTTTAAAGGTCTGTAAAATCACGGCGTTTTGTTTGAGAAAAGATTGGCGAAAGTTACGTGAAGGGAAATAATTGAATTTGTGCAATTTGCAAAAGTTTCCTGCTCAGAAAATTGCTGATATTAAAGGGAAATCCAACCTTAATAGCAAGTTGCTTTGAAAGAAAGAGGAAAAATCAGAGAAGCAGATTGGTGAAAGTTTGAACAAAATCGGACAAGCAATAGGAAAGGTATGAATTTTTAAAAGTTGTAATCACTATACATATGGGAATTTCAAATTGGCCGAATAGGTAATGTCACTGTGATGTAGCTGTGGACAACTTCCCCAACACAAAATGTCTAAAATGTCACTTTTTTTCACAGTGTACTACTCAGAAGGATCTTTTTCTTTCATGAGGACCTATATCAATATGCTATCTGCACTATATTTTGAGTACTGCCCCGAGGGTAACAGCGCCTTGAAGAAAACCGCAAATTAATGATATTTTTGTGTATGACAAATGGGTGAGTTGTCCACAAAAATGTCACAATCGACTCACCAAATTGCCAATTTGAGATTTGCATAGATGAAGTGATCTCATTTTTCAAACATCCATAACTTTCTTAGTCCTTGTCTGATTTCTTTCAAACTTTCACCATCCTATTTTTCTTATTTTTCTGCTTTCACACAAATCATCTTAATACCAAGGTTGGATTGCCCTTTAATGATTCACAAAACTTTAATGTTGCAAAAGTTTGTGGTTTTACAAGAGTTTCATTCATTCTCAAATAATTGCCAATCTATTGCTAAATGTCCCTTCAAGTTTCAGGACTTACAAAAGTCTGAAAGTATACCTTTAAAGATCAAATTTGATTATGACATTGGATGTTAATCTAATGGCATTGCAGAATGGAGTTGACAAAATGGTTAAAAGTCATTTCTGACCAAGTATTGCTGGAATGTCATATAAAAGTTAACAATCAAATCACTGCAGGATTGCTTTTGAACAGGTGACACAGTGTGACCAAAGTTACTCATTTATGTATGTGTGGGACTGACAACGAATGTTATACCAAACATGAAATGACATTCATTGGAGTGAGATATCCTAAATTGAGGCTTGATAATAGATAAAAGCAACTTAATAAAATTTGATTGATGCAGTGTATACCACAATTTTTTTTTTTTTACCATACACCATTTTTCATTTCACTTGAAATTCATTCACTGAACCAGGATACCCAAATTGTATGTGTAAATAAATTCAATATTATTTGATGAAGTGATTGCATCACTTTAATTTTTGTCATTAAATGACTGGATACACACATGTAGCAAATAATATTGCAACATCTGTCCAATAAATAATGATATTTAATCTCCCTGTAGATGGAGGTAATTACATATATTCCATTATGAGCTCAAGTCCGTATAGGTTAAAGATGATGATGCATTTGAGTTTGTTGTATACACACGCTGCAAAGATCAAAGGAATCGTTTCTTTACAACTCAACTTTAATTTATCTCCTGTTTAAAAACCCTATTCACCTAGGCACCGGGGAGGGGAGCAGAGCACAATAATGAGCTTAGAAAGAATCTCTGTTTGTTTTGTCTGGTCAAACAAAAGATAATTTATGATGCACCTTAAAAGCTTTGGAATTGCACCGAAGATCTAGATCTTTTGTGAGAAATGATTCTTGTATCAAAATCCATTCAGCATCTTTTGAATTCCGTTTTGACACATGTGACCTTTATTAATCTCTCGTCAGTGGAAAACTACCACCGAACTGGAAAAGTCTAGACACCAGAGCTGGATGTAGTAATATTCTTATTACAAATTTGGTAGCAGTCATTTTTATTGATAATTGTAAGGAAAAGAATTGAGTCTTATTTAAGATTTTGCATTTCCTGTACTTTTAATAATTTTCTTGAATTTGCAAAGTAATGAGCAGAAAAAGAGAGGGGTTTACAAGACAGTCCCCCCAAATCAGTCACTTTAACTGCAGAATGGTACTCTCGATTTAATTGAGTTTAAGATTAGTATTTTTTGTTGGTTCTTTTTTCATGATAATGGTTTTAAAGAGAATTTGATATTGTAAATTTGAATTGATAAGTTTATTTCTTTTTCATGTAAAGAATAGAATTACAGTGAGCTGGATTCAAATTTTAATAAATTTCATTGTGTGAAAGACAAAATACATTAAAACTGGAGTCTAGATTTGCACCCATCTGTCCATAACTGTCTGTTATTTATTTTTTTAAATGTAATAATGTTTTGAGGTGTCAAATTTTTTTTTTTTTTTTTGGGGGGGGACATGACCATCTCCCATTTTAAGAGGTCCCTTTTCTTTTTTGCTTTTCAGAGATTAAAAAAAACTTGCTAAAGAACTGTGTTTTTAATAAAAAGGCAACTGAAAATGTATATCTTTTTAAAGAGATTTTTGAGATATTTTTAAGGACTTGTGCCATGCCCCCCCCCCTTTAGACAATCCTAGATCTGCACTTACTTTATTTCATTTGATGCAACAACATTTGCATTCTCACTAATCATCATTTTTGTCTTTTTTTCTCTTTTCTCCAGGTGATGATTTAAGAGTATGTCCGTCAGGGTACACATGTTGTACAGTGAATATGGAGAGTGTTCTCACACAGACGAGTAGCGCAGAATTTGAAAACGTGGTATACGACAAGAGCAGTTTACTCAGAGATTATTTCATACGAAGGACAGAAAGATATGACAGTAAGTACAATCTTTTTAACATTTTTTTAAAGCTTCTACAAACCTTAACTTTAGGCAAACTTTTGCCTACTCCTGTGGACTTTCTGAAGCCTCAGCAATTTTTCAGACACTTGCTGCCTTGAGATCTCTTGAATGAAGATATGTGACAACGTGTAGGCCTACCAGGATTTCTTATTGAGGGAAGAATTAATCCTTTTGTTCAAGATGGATTCTTTAACCTTTCTTGGTCATAAATGTGTTTTGAAGTCGATAATATGTGCATCATCCCAATCACATCTCATAATATGTCTTGTACTTTTCCCCATTTTGCTCTTTACGCATTAACCATTTAAATGTCTTGTGTATTTTTGTTTGTGTTGTTTATTTAACATGTTGTACACCTAGTCGAGGATACACTGTATATTCCAACTTGGTATTTATATGACATGGACAATTCAAACCTAATGAAACAAATTCACATTGCCATTCTCTTTATCACAGTGATACGCATCCATTTGAAAAGCTTGGAATACATTGACCTTTTGCTTTCAATATGGCTGTAATCTTTCAATTTGACTTCCTCCCCAAAGAAAGTCTGCGAGAAGAATTGTTGCTTATAGTACAGTGACCGAAGACTGTAAAAGTCTCCCCTTCTGTCTGAGAAATGTTTGATTTGTACTCCCAATTTCGAATGGATTATAATCATTATTGATAGACTCTGTGCAGTCAAGGTATAAACAATAATGTTCGTTAAAAATGACTTTTCTGGGGTTTATTGCTGTGTGTCTGTTGATTGTTTGTGTGTATATGTCAAGGTTGTTCTTTATTGAATAAGTGTATGATTTACATTTTTGAAAAGTATTCTTTGTTTATAGCAGGTGCTATTGGGTCTGAGGATTCTGAAGGGGGGGGGGGGGTGGAGGATGGATTTCAAGAAAATTTGAAGGAAGAAGAGTGGTAGTGTTAGAGGGAGAAAGAGAGAGGGATTAAAAAGATGACAAAGAAAATGAAAAGAAAAAAAAAACTAAGACACAGAAAATTATCAAAAAGAGTTTGAAATGAACACAAAAATACAAGAAAGCATTCGTAGGGTAAGCAGACTGATATCCAATTTTCTGAAAATTTCAACGAAAAAAAAGTTAATAGTACCAATTCTAACTACAAAAAATGGCATAAAATCCTTATGAATTTACCTTTCTGTGCGTTTAATTTATTTTTCTGATTTGAAATCAGCCACATTTTCCAAGCAGATAGGCATGTATATTAGAAATTCATATAATTTGAATAGGAATGATGGATGAGGCAAGGGATCAAATATAATATCAAGTTCTACTGGGAAATAGGAAATCGGAATAAAACTTGTAGAAAAGGATGTATGTATGTTACCCTTTAACCCTTTCAGGACAGGAACTGTTTAAGGGCTAAATTAATCACATTTTGTTCTTCAAATTGGCAATGATAATGTTTTTCTTTTAGTGCTGCATAGTTCTAATAGTTTGAAAACAATTTACATGGTTAGGAATTTTGTCGAAAAGTTGAAAAAAATTGCCAATTTTGATAAAAAACAATGATTTTCAACCTCTCAATGTGTTGCCAATTTAAGGATATTAAAGCTTATTCTCATTTTTTGAAATTTGTGGTATCAAACACAATATGGTAATGCAACAAAAATGGACATAGTGTGTGTAGAAAAATTTGCTCTTTCTACTCATGTACATGCATCTGGTATATTTTTTAGAGCTCTGAATCAAAAGTTATTGAGCCAAACCACAGAATGTGGTCAATAATTGTCTCAAAAGGGTTTAAAGTGATTGATTAACTTTGTGAAAAATTGTAAAATCAGCTCAAATGCCAGTGAATTGTGTGCAGTCCTCTAACTACATATATAATTAAGGATATGTGAAGTATGAGAGAAAATGGAACCCGTTTACTATCCTAAAAAAGAGAAAATCACGATCAATCGCTAGCGCAAGTCGCTCGGCTTCTTCGCTGCGCTGCAGTCACAAAAACCAAGCACCAGCGCTTGGCGATTTCAGAGCGGGTTTCCAGCCCGTACGGTATTCTGTGATAGAGCGAGGTATGCCAACCGTAAGAGTTCTTTAGGGTTCGGTGGTACTCTATCCCGACATCAATGTTCAATCGTAAATATCTTGATATATAAACGACCGATCAGCTTATAAAACTCAGGCGATTCCTGTCTGAGCTAAAGGTTTGCAATTATGATAACAGCATTAGCTGGAACAGTGATTTTTTTTTTCAATCCTGGGCAAAGTTAATCAATGCCTTTAATGATGTGGGGGGGGGGGGGGGGAGGGGCAATAACCTGAATCTAAAAGTTGTTGGGACTGGGACTTGTATAGGGGGGATTGGAAGGGAGTCATTTGCTCCTGGATAATGATACCCTATCAGAATAGTGGATCACAGAGATGAAAGGCCTTTTGAGGAGACTGACAAGAAAACAGTCTGGCATCAAAGTTGGGATTTGTAAAACATTCATGCAGAGAGTTCATTGCTGGGATAAACATTCTTTATTTAAATGTCTTTTGAGCTGTGAAATCATGAATATTGGATTGCGCTTCACATAGACATGAATCATGTTACTTTACTGAATATAGCATTCATGAATTGATAATAAGATAAAATGTGAGTAAAATGTATGAGACTAAGAGCAAGGCCTATAAGCAGGGCTAGCATCATTAAGCAGACTAATTTATGGAACCCTGGGATTTCAGTTTTTTTTCCTTTCTAAAGTAAATCTCTTTTCATTTTGTATCAATAGCTAAAGAAAGGGGTCCCCTTTTGGTTCTTGAATCCCCCTCTGCTTTCTCCTCCCTCTTCTCCTTCTCCTCCTTCCTCTCCTTTCCTCCTCCCCTCTTGCTCTCCTGTCCTCCTTCCTCTCATCCTCCTTCCCTCCTCCCATCGTCCCATTTTCCTCCTGCTCTCCTGCCCTTCTGCCTCCTCCTCCTCCTCCTCCTCCTTCCTCCTCCCCCTCCCCTCCTCCTCCTCCTCCTCCCTCCCTCCTCCTCCTCCTCCTCCTCCTCCTCCTCCTCCTCCTCTCCTCCTCCTCCTCCTCCTCCTCCTCCTCCTCCTCCTCCTCCTCCTCCTCCTCCTCCTCCTCCTCCTCCTCCTCCTCCTCCTCTCCTCCTCCTCCTTCTTCTTCTTCTTCTTCTTCTTCTTCTTCTTCTTCTTCTTCTTCTGAATCTCCTATCTTACTTTCCCCATTCTTATCTCACACCCAACGCAAATGAATTGAAATCCATGCTTTTAACTGAGGATCCTCGCTTCTAATGACATGTCTATCCGTAGTGCCCTAGTTCCTTTTGAATCCAGCTTGGTATTCCGTTGTAAGCTGACCTACATGGTCAGTGTGAAATCAAGTCCATGGTCCATCTCTTCCCTTATTTCTTGACCTGGAGATGCATCTATTTTTCTTTCAGTTTTGGTTGGGACCTGGGAGGATGAGGAGAGAAGCGAACTTTTGAAGTGGGTGTAGCGGTTTTGATTGTCCATTCTCAGGCTTGTCACAGGATACTACAGGATTGTGTGTGTGTGTGTGTGTGTGTGTGAGAGAGAGAGAGACAGAGAGAGAGAGAGTCAGACAGAAATAGAGAGACAAAAACAGGCACAGAAAGAGATAGCAATAGAGAGAAAGGGAGAGAGTGCAAATTATTTTAATGAAAGGATTAACTCTATTCTAAAAGAGAGTGAAGGAAAGATGGGTTTACACTTTACCGAGAGAGATATGAGAAAGAGAGAGATATAGAGAGAAAGAGCAGATGGGTACAGCTATCTCTTGTTGCTTGCAACTACACTGTAGTCTTCACCCAAGGAGCTTGACAATCTCCATGCTTTCACTCAAGCTACTTGTGTGACAGCTTGGTTACCAGTTGGCATAGAAAAGATTTTGGAAATACAGATTTTCAAAAAATGTAATATCAACAATTTATTAATGTAAGGATAAGTACAAAATTCTTGTACCTGCCCACTGTATAATACATGCAGTATCGGGAGTATCCACATTATATGGAAACTGTATCAAGGTACAAAAGAGCATTGCCCTTTGACCTTGGTTGGTTACTATAATCATCATATGACCTGACATTGTTCAGTAACTTCAGTTTGCCATCTGTGATTTTCCTGACTTAGAACCTTGTTCACATTTTAAGTGGTATAAACCATTTCAAAGAACTGCCACAGCAAAATAAAATGGCACAAGCATAGGTAGGCCTTGTTACAACCGGTAATATCAAGTGCTATAGAAATACAGACATAAGTATTGCATACTACATGTTAGCACTCCTGACACACTTGTCCCCGGATTATATGTTAGGGGCGCAAACTAACATCTATATCTGAGGCGTTTTCAAATTCAAATTCTATGTAGCTAAATTAGTTAATATAGATTAATCCAGTCCATTAACTTCAGTGGCAAAAAAAAAAAAAAAAAAAATTAGTCCATTCAGCCGAAAATAGTACTCCATTATGTGTCTTTTTGACATTATGTGTCATTGTGGCATTATGGGTTGTGACAGGGCTTAGTTACTGAGGGGCTTTTGATTTGTGCAGCAACTGTTTTCACCTCTACTTTCTATTCCTTTGCATCTAAAATATCTGGATTTTTAAGTTTTTAAAGTTTTTTTTAATTTTTTTTTAGGGGTGTCGAGTGCTCCATGTTTGAACAAGGCTTTACCTTGCACTATCCACATTTCTACCATGAACACAGAAGGCTGAAATGACAAGGGCAAAATATGTGGGAAGATCATTATCATTTTTCCACATCGGGTTTCAGATGATTCCATTATAATGATAATGATGACCTACAGAGATACGACTTTATAAATGAATAGTAGATGATGTGATTATTGTGAATGATGGAGCGAAGTGAAAAACCTCTTGGGCTATTTTATTGGTGATTGGGTGGGGGTGGGGGGGGGGGGGCTTTTGAGCATTTCAGCTTCTCTTTTTGAGGATGATGGATCATGTTTAGACAAGGGTGTGAAGTTGCTATTTGGTCTTTTGAGCTTCCGAAGGGTGTTACTAAGGTACATATACTTAAAGAACTCATGGCCCTATAGTCTCAGTCGACATATTTTAAAGTAGACCCTCCTACTTCTTTCCTTTCTTTTCCTTTTGTCTTCTCTGGGCATTAACTCATAGAAACTTTTACATAGAATTAGCTTCCTTGTGGGTCTGTAATCGCAGCAGACAATTTTTTGTTGTTGACAGCATATACCCATACTTCTACTTGTCATTTGTTTTTGTTTTGTCTTCGCTGGGGATTGCCCTATATATTTCCATTGAATTAATGCCCATCTGGCTCTCAGCAGACGATTGGTTTGACCACATTTGGAACCTTCCTTTTTATCATCCTTTTCCTTCGCAACTCTTCTTTTCACTGCATTTATTTTACCTCTTCAAATTATCTATGAATTAATCGTTTTGTTGCTTGCTGATTATTACAAATCTATTTGAAAGGAGTTGAAGCGATATCGAGTTCTCACTGTCTCCTGAGAGCGAGAAAGGCATTAACTTTAGGTGAAAGCTGTGAGCTAATGTTCTTCTGGCTTTCAGCAGGCAATAAACAACAAGCCAGTTCGTAATTACAGTTTGCGCATCTGCAGATAAAGATCATTTGTACCGAGTACAATTGACTCAGTTGTTCAACAAGTACCGCGTCCACCAAAACAGATGCGCGTATGCGTATAAATGGGGGTCATTTCAGGGTCATTTGTACCATGAACTAATTACAAACTGGCGTATTACCTGAAGGTTGGGTTACAAATCACAGTTCTTCCAATTGGAGACCTGGTAGGCAATGTCAGTATGGTTCCCCAGTGTATGCGCCACAATGTCATCATTGCAAAGAACTGTAGATCTTTAACTCCCCTTTGAAAGGCAATTGAAATACCATCACATCCCGCTCTATTTATACCCATTTAGTGCTTCCCTCCCTAAATGGTTTGGTGCTGAACAAAAAAATTGGTTTTTCCGACAATGGCCGTTTATTGTCAGGCTCTATGCTCCATGACTCGAAGGAAACTCTGAAGCTTAGGGTCGCCCACAAAGGTTCAGAGTCGTCAATCGATCAAGTTGACAGTCGTGGGGCTTTGTCGCGATTGTTGAGCGCTATTGTACGCCGTGCGTGAAAGGAATGCATCGCATGCACGAACGATCAAATAATTTTCAGCGATAACAATTTCAATTTAGGAGTTCAAGTGGAATGGGAAGAAAAGGAGGAGGGGAAAAAGAATAGTTCTCATCCTTTCCCCTTTTCTTCTCTTTTTTTTTTCCTTCTCTTCTTCGGAAAGACCTCATGCTGAATATGTCCTGTGGCATTGAACTTTTTCTTTAGATATCAAAATAGAAAATTTCGAGGGTTTTTTTGTTGCAGAAAGGTGTACCATTTTGGTGGTGGGAGTTCTAGAGGGGAGCAGGTATTATGCGGTTTGTTTTGGAGGGCACCCAAGTCGAAGGCCTACAGGTAATATCTGGTGGCTTTGTGCGGGAATGAAGCACTCCCAGGAATACTGCTCTCTGACGATCTAATGAACCTGACGTGCAATATAAACTACAAATTGCCTTCCATAGACCAGAACCAATCGTCAGTTTTTCCCCACTCCTTTTCTTTTCTCTTCTCTCGATCTTTCTGTTCGGGAGAATGGGGAGTTTGTAGTGTGGATGAAGTCAAATGCGGCTATTTGAACTTTGAAAGGCCTCTTTCATAAATGTTTAATGCCTTCCTGTCCTGTGTATAGTCAAATCAATCATTAAAAATAATATAGAAATACCCCTTTTTGAAATTTCTGTTTATAACTGCATGAAGATTTATACTGTTTTGAAATGAAGTATAAACTACAGCTGTGTACCTACATGTATCAAGAAAACAAACTGACTCTTGACTTGAGGAAGAGGTACTTTGCATGAACAAACACATTAAAGGAAAACTTGAGTTCTGGAAAAGGTAAACAATAATTTGTGAGCTTTCTAGTTCTTTTTATGTTAGTTAGGAAGATTATCATAGTAGATATCTCCCCTGAAAAGGATTGCTCTTCAAATGCTCTCACATTCAAAATATGACAAGAAACAGCTGAAATGTTTGGGCCGAACATTTGTGTGTAGTCCCATATACACATTTCTGTGTGCAGTGCATGTGACTCTCAGCAGGATTGAGTCAATTTCTTATCATTTTAGTGATTCCAAAACCTTACAGCATACACCAATTCTTATGTGCTATATAATCAACCTTTCCCAATTGCTTTTAGAGACTTTCTTTCACAATTCAATCTCATGACCAAAACTCAACTTTATCTTTAGTACACAGAAGCCTGAGGTCACCTTCTCCCAAACTACTGAAATATAGCCTAGGCAGGACATAAGTTGAAATGCTTTTCTTCCCCCAAAATAAAAATGAAATAAATTAATAAAAATAATGTGTCAGAAGGGTTCAGCACTTTTACATGGGGGGGGGGGGGGGGGGGGGGGTAACTGAGTATATTTTGTCTCTAGAGAATCTGCTTCTACTGTCAGCCATAATTGATTTGCCATCCTTGAACCTGTGGCTGAGATCAGACCATGAAGAACATTTCAGTCCCATGTATTACTTTTGGAGTTTGGTCTGTATTAACCGTTAAACATTAATTAGCATAAGCTGAGATTAACCTGTGTATTTAGAGGTGTGAAGTTACGCACAATACCTTGATACTTAGATAACATATCTTTTTTAATCACTCTTGACTGAATAAAGGTTATATGTTCAACTATAGTTACTAGCAATATTGTTAGGTTGCAATTGGTGTCATATAGTAATGAGTCACATTTAGGGGGGGAAAATAGTTTTACGCAGATCTGTGCTAAAGTTTATTGCTCACACTATCCCTTCCATGTTCAAGTAATGTGGAATGGTGTCATGATTTTATAGACCACTTTACAATGTCCAACATGTGTTGAATTGCCAATTTGACACAGAAGTATTAACTCAAGTGTGGTAGTGATCTGAAAGGATACTCCGATGAAATGTACTGGAATCCACCTGGGAGTCTGCGGACCCTGTAGGGGGTCACATGACTGACACCTGGCTTTGTTATTTCAGCCATTTTCTACCCATCATGCACGGCAGGATTCTAACGAGGGTCACATGACTTGGTTGGACAACATTCAAGTATTATTCTCTCCACTGGGGTGTATGATGTCACTGTGAGAAAGTGGTGAAAAAGAGAGCACAGTTTAAAGGCATGATCTCCTCTTTTGTACATTGGTTTGTAACCTGCTTTTGTTGAACTATGTCATTTCATCATAAGCATTTGCTTCTGTTTATTATACTTGATTCAAATTTCAAACTTGTTTCAATCGTATTGTTGTTATTCGAAACAGAAATGTTTTTAAATATAATGGTAATGAAATTTTTCCAGTACTTATTTTACATAGATATAAAGAAAATGCTTGACAGTCATGTTTATCAAATGGGTTGTTTTGCTTTTATCCCTTTTCAGGTTTTATGTTGTCCAACTCATTGTCCATCTGTAATTTATTAATTTTTTCATAATAGTATTTAAAGAAATTCAGTATACCCAAAGATTCGATAAATTCATTATCTTTTTGGGGGGCAATGATTCGGAGGGAATGGGGGGGGGGGATGTGGCAGTTGCTCCAATAATTTCAGAGTTTAACGTTTACCCTATGTTTTGTACCATTTTCGACAAAAATCATTACCCTTCCCTCCCCCCCCCCATTGTGATGATTGATCAGTGCCCCCAATCCATTTTATAGATGTGATCAACTCCAGTTGGTTTCATTAAGGGAGCATGTACTATTATCTGCCCTTTGAACTGAGCAATTTGGTGTCTCCGTGACTCTGGACGCATAGTTTTTCCGGAGAATATGATCATCGTTCCCTGCCACCAGGGCTTCACGTATGCGAGAATGTTGTATCACCCTGGAAAGTGTCCTCACAATCACTAGCTGATACCTTAGGTACACAACCTAAAACTGTCCCTTCCCTTTTCAATTTTTTTGCCTCAAAACTTTAAAAGGCACCTAAAACTTTGATTTTTTTTTCATTTTCACTGATTTTTTGAGTAAATTAGGACCCTAAAATGTGATAACTTTTTTTTTTACTTGTTGAGAAATTTGGGGAATTGAGCTCCCCCTTATGAAATCATGGATCCTCCTGTGGTCACACTTGAATGAAATCTCTGTGTATTTCATTTGTTTGGTTTGATGGAAATAGAACAAACTTTTTTGATTGGATACCTTTTTTTTTTGTTGCAATGAGATTGAAACTGCAAACAGGCTGTGATGGACAGTACCCCCTCCAAATGCTCATCTGCATATATGAATTTCAGATGAGAAAGGACCACTTTGGGACGCTTTATTCGCGAGGCACATTGTCACTCCACATTCGTGTTCCCGGCGTTTGCGAAACTGGAGCAAAGTTTCGATACATTCCCCAAATATGCGCTGCAGTTGAGCACACACGGTGCAGACGCCCGCCGCTTATTACATTTAGAAAACATGAGTTGGATAGGGTTACCGTGCATCGGGCCTCAGCTGACAGGAGAACAATCCCCCTTGGTGGCTTTGTGTTTCATGAGCTGCATTTCCATTAGCCTGAGCAATCTTGAGCTTGAGATTTTAGATGGATGAGAAAAAGATCCGAGATTAAAGTTCCCTATCTCCTTAAGCCCACGTGGAATATTCCCTGCTTGCTTGAGAATTTGCTTGAGCTTCAGATCATATCATCATTGGAATGTGTCTTTACTGACAAATTAGCCCTCTGATTGGCCAAATAGCAGGCTATTTCAGGAACAAGCCCTGTAGTTTGTTGGAGATATTATCTTGAGCTAAAATCCCTAGCCCACTGTTTGTGTCTTTACTGAGAATCAGCCCAAGCTAGTTGTGATAGGGTTAATTTTCCCTGATCAGAATTAGCGGGCTATTCTTTAAAACCCTGGCTAATAAGAATGGGCCTTTGTTGGAGGGAACATTGGATAGAAGAGTCGAAGGTTAAGATGGGGCCACATCCCCTCTCAAATTTTAAACTTATTGGGTCGTGAAGCAAGGGTGCATTATAGATCAACGTATGATAGTCTTTGAGTTCTGGTAATTAAAGGGCAATCCAACCTTGGTAATAAGATGATTTGTGTGAATGCAGAAAAATAAGAAAAACCGGATGGTGAAAGTTTGAAAGAAATCAGACAAGGACTAAGAAAATTATGGATGTTTTGAAAATGAGATCACTACATCTATGCAAATCTCAAATTGGCAATTTGGTGAGTCACTTGGGACATTTTTGTGGACAACTCTCCCATTTGTCGTACACAAAAATATCATTAATTTGCAGTTTTCTTCGAGGCGCTTTTACCCTTGGGGCAGTACTCAAAATATATTGGAGATTGCACATTGTTGTCAGTCCTCATGAACGAAAAAGATCCTACTGAGTAATGCATTTTGAAAAAAAGCGACATTTTAGTCATTTTGTGTGTTAGGGCGAATGGGGGAGTTGTCCACAGCTACATCACAAGACCTTACCTATTCGGCCAATTTGAAATTCCCATATGCATAGTGATTACAACTTTCAAAAGTTCATAATTTTCTTATTGCTTGTCCGATTTCGTTCAAATTTTCACCAATCTGCTTCTCAGATTTTTCCTTTTTCCTACAAAGTAACTTGCTATTAAGGTAGGATTTCCCTTTAATGTCAAAAACTGAAATTCAAATGCAATTTCAGAATGACCGAAAGAGGATCTCTCTTGAATGAAATGCATTTTCAGAAGCCAGATCTCAAGATTATCTTCAACCCTTCTGGTACCTTAGGTCGAAAATGGAAATGCTTGGAGGTTTTGGTCACAATGGGGTACAGATATAAAGGCATGGTAGATTGTCAGTTGTGTTCTTTTGTCTGTCCACTTTCTCTGAGCTCAACTTCCTTTGGCTCCATGCCGACAGTGCATCCATTGGCCAGATACATTATACTTCAGGGCAACAAACTTTGCTCAGCAGTGGCATTGTGCATTTCAGGAGCATTACGTAGTGATGCATTGTACAAGTATGTCCCAATTTCTATATTCATACAGTGGTTTTGTTAATCCTGTTTCATGTAAAAGTTAGGCTTAGGTTTTATAGTGTTTGATCTTCAGTGGTTCACCAAGGGAAAGATTGGAAACTGTAACCTTCCTCTCACCTCTTGTGGTTCAGCTAATATTTTTTTGGTCCAAGTTCATGTTTAGCTTTATTGCTCTGCTACTGAAACCGGTAACTTTAAACTTTAGTTGATATTGAGACTGGTCACAGACACAGTGTCATTGATGTCAGTTGTTACATGTATGGGCAGTTTTTATGTGATACCAAAACTTTCAGTACAGGATAGGATAAGATATTTGTTCATGCACTGCATTCAAGCTGAACAATAGACTTGGCAATTGTGTCCAAAGGGTTTTAAATACATCATGACCTATAGGCCTATTTATTTTTTATTAGCACTCAAAACTCAAAGAGCTCTTTCAGTTTTTCAGACCTCTTTTGAATCTTTTGGTAGCTACTGTAGATGCCATATTTTTTTTGCGAATTGGACTAACCGGGCTATTTCGCAAGTGGTTAAGTTCGTGATCGGGAAATTCTGAAATTTACAAAGAGCAATGATGATGCATTTTCGCAAAGTGAAGTGGTGATTTTAGTTCACTTCTGTGTGTCACAGTCCGCATGCATACAGCCAGGCTGCGCTACTATAGCAGCGCCGAGATCTTAACAATACTGGTAGTGCAGTTGGTCGGCTGTGTACGGATGCCAAGGCCCAGACGCCTGTATGAAATATGGCAATATTTTTGTTAAATTCGCGACGACAAAATTCGCGAAAATAATACCCCCGCGAAATATATGCCATATACAGTAAATTGCCCTCTTCTGTAGTTTGTCTTGCTCTGCCTCTCCTGTGGTAGAGACCTGAGATGATCTTGGCCTTGTAACCCTGGAACATCAACATGTTCCCTTGATCTTGAGTGACCCCTGTGAAAAGTGCCTTTCCGAGCAGCATGCAGTTGAGATTGTTGACTTTTTAGAACTGTTTCTCCAAGAGAGAGAAGAAAGTGAAAGAAAACAGAGTGAGATAAAAGAAAGTGAGCCCGAATGAAGTCCGGGCCAAGCCTTCCATAAAACATACATGTAGCAGTTTCTTGTTATTTTTTGTCGAGTAGACTGTTAGCAATGAAAAATCTATGGGAATGACTTTATAACCATGTGTTGTATAGAAATATATATTATATATAGTCAGTTAATTATATTATTATGATTATGTTATTATATTTATAGGAAAGAAGTTATTAGAATGTTGGCACTTTCTAGTTACATTTTCTCATCGTCTTTATCATGGTACAGTGAGACCTTGTCAAAGTAAACTCTTTGGCCCGAATTCACAAAGGAGGTTTGGTTTAAACCATGGTTTAAACCCCCTCCTGGGTTTTTTAAGCGTACGTGCGCACGGAATCCGATCCAATCATATATTTCCTTTGAGCGCGCGCATGGGCAATGTGCGCTTATTTACGCTTATTTTAGTACGCTTACGGAGGTTTAAACCTTACCCATGGTTTAAACCTCCTTTGTGAATTCCGGCCTTTGGGATCAAGGAAATTAATTGATTATATTAACACCGTGTGATATCATTGCTCAAAAAAAAAAGAATACAGAGAAGCGGGACCAGCAAAATTACCGGGTTATGAGGGCTTGTTATATGAGATTATTGGTGCTTTGGCCCCAAGTTTAATTTTCAAATTGTTGGTAACTACAACAAGGACTTAGACACTGAATGGATTCATCTCTGGGCATGCTTATGTAAGAATTATGCCAATTTATAACAAAAAGCTTGGTTAACATAACCCAATTTTTTGAATGAAATATTTCCCTCTTTAGTTAGGCTTATACTTATGAAACAAAAATCTACAATCTTCCATTTTTTTTTGTAAGCAGTTTCCTGCTGGTAGAAAACTGTGTACCAATTATTATCATGTGGGATTAGATATTTATTGATCTAATCCAGATTACAATGAGGAGTTGTTTCCTTCTCACAATCTCATCAGCTGTAAAGAACCCCTGATAACTATCATCAATAAAGCCTTCCTCTCCTCTCCTATTATGCAAATGTTGGTTGAGCTATCCAAACATCCAGATAAGGACTATGAAAATACTTTAACCCTGTACATGGGACATTAGCTACTGTAGGATTTTACAAAGCTGTGGGAACTGATTGTGTTACTGTAAAGTCAGATTTTTTTTTCCTCTTTGATGCATTCAATTTTCATGTAAATTTTCGTGAAATTTGTGAGTTGTCCAGATTTATGGAAGTTTTATGTTGCTGCATAATCAAATTTTGATGAATGACTGAACAGTAAATTTCATAGTTCGTTAAAATGATTTATAGTCAGTGATTCACAATTTTGTCTTGATGTAATAGTTTTCAGAATGAAAAATGTCACCCATAAGAGCAAAACACGATAGAAAATGTATATTTTGGCAAAATGGATATTGATATCAATAATGTATATATAGAATTGATGAAACCTCATACACTATTTTTGTATTTTTGAATCTCATTTGCTTTTTGGTTATATGGTCAGTATCATAGGCAAATTGTTTCATTATACATAAACTTTTATTGCTTATTGTTTGTCTCTAATGTTTGATATTCTCTTTTAATATAATCCCAGATTTAGTTTTTATGATAGATAATGACAGCCGCGTATCGTATTGTAACCACCAGATTGGCAGCTTATCGTGTAATGATTCATAAAATCAGCTTGTGCCAAGGGCATTTATGAGGAAGACATAGTGAATGCAAATATGCATATAGACCTACTGTTCTATAAACCATAGAATATATGAGAGGAACTAAACATACATTCTACTCAACATGTCGTAGAATTGCACATATTCATTTGCAATGGCTGAAAAACCTTAAATAGGTTCTATCAAAATAAGATGGTATTATATCAATTTTCATTGCAATGACTGTATATTAAATTATGAATCAAGGATGTATGTGTTAAAACTGGTAAATAATTTCTTTATAGTATTGTATACATGTAGTTGCCATGGAGAAGGTTATCAAATCACAATACATCTGATCATTTTTGTAGTCTACAAATTATTCATCTTTCCTTCTGAAAACTACCTTGAAGCCTGCCTAGAAGAGAAAAAAAAATCCATTCTACAGGCCTATCTGCAAACATTTTCATTTAATTTAATTCATTTATTTCACTCTCCATGAAAAAATGTTCATACATGTAGCAATGAGTATGTGGTAAAATGTACGGCAGACGTGTAAGCATGGACAAATTTGTTTTAGGTGCTGCTACTAGTGTAGACTTACTGCATGTAAGCATACATGTAAGCCAAGGTCTGAGCTCAGGTCTAAAGCCAATGTAAACCAACTGCGGTCCTGCAGTGACCATGAACGTAAACACCTAAATTCCTACCATGGTCAAAGTAATGGGTGCATTCCAAGTATTTCCCTCTCCACATAAATTGGCCTGCTTTAGAGGAGCAGGCTGCTTCTAGCATGGCCTACAAACTGGCAAGTCAATGGGCTTTTTGTGCCGTGCAGATAGCAGGCAGTGTACATGCACTGCACTGGTGATGAACAAAGTACAAGGGTAGTCATCTAGTTTTATTTTTTAAATTGTGAAATTGATACATTTAACTTGATAAATATTTTCATTTTATAGGGTATAGTGAACAAATTAATCAGATGAAGTTGGTAATCTTGTAATACTATGAATTCTTGTAATACTATGAATATATGTATTTCATTTATATTTTGTTATATTGAGAAATGAAATGAGAAATAAACTAAACTAAACTAATATATCTTTCCAATACAGTTATATGATTTTTAATATATAGCCTTGTCTCTCTTTCTAGGCAAGATTTGAGAGGGGGTATTAAAGTTGATTCATAAAAGGGCAATTTGAAATTCTTTTCTGGCACATTGTTTTTTTATTTACCAGTTGTAAGGGAACGTAGTAATGGTTGTTACTGTATAATTATTTGTGATACAAATATCATATAGGCCTACAGCATTGTCTTCTCTCATTTTAAATTAACAATTCTTCTGTTTTAAATAGGATTGAGGTTTTATTGAATATTGATTAACAAAGAGTAATATCTATATTGTCTGCTGAAAGTCAGAGGGTGATAGCTCACATCATTTCACACAGTCAAAGCCCTTCAAGCTTTCAACAGGCAATATTATGATCTACTGTGGTGTGAACTTTAATTATAATTGCTGCGCAATGAGCTATTGATAATTATGTCAATGCCACATTCCAATTTAAGTCAACCTTCTATGCTAAACTATATGTAATGAATATCAAGGTCTGCTGATTAATGTATGGGCACAGTAGGTAGACCTCGTGGAAAAACAAAAAACAAATAATTTCTTTTAAAAGTGAAAGCAGCAGTGGATATTTTTACACCTGAATAGTAATTGGGATATTTTGATGGTAATTGTAACATGATTTTGTAAATATTCATAGAATGATTGATTGATTTTCATTTGACTGTATATTCCAAATGTTGCTAGTAATATATGCAGTAGTAAATTATCTTTGAGATCTATTATGAATGAAATACTTGATGCATTTGTGTCTGGAACTCATCAGACTAGCAGGGAGAAATCAGCTGGACACACATTCACCTGGAATAGTGTGTAAATACAGACCTTATTTTGAGAATGTTGGAATTTGGGAGTATATTATCCAAAAAGATAGCCATTTCATTGTGGTATGCAGATTTAAATCAACCTGATCAGATTTCCTTATAGATGTTTGTTAAGAAATTGATGATAGTTGCAAATAGCTACCAATTAGCTAGCTTAGCAGTGGATGTAAGCCTATTACTTTTTATGCAAATCTTTAAAAGCAATAAAATGAGATGTAGTCGCAAATCCAGAGGTTGTTTCCTCATTAGTACCCGAGATATAATCATGCACACCAAATAGCATCTTCATGTAGTGCTGCATATTTGATTTTTTTTCTCTATGGCTATATGATTAAAAAGCGTGCATTCAAAGACTATACTTACTTGAGGATTTCTTGGGATGTTCCATTTGTTACCAGGGGAGAAAATGGAAGGAAGTGTTGACAATGTGAAAATGTATGATGTGATGCATGTGGAGAGAAGGAAATAAGTGATTAGAATTTATTGGTTCCTAGTGATTTTAGAAATGGTATTTTGATGAGGATGTGGAGTTTTTATGGAGGAAAATTAAAGGTATTATAAACATCCTGCTTTCTCTTTAAAGTCACTCTGTAAGGGATTGGGGGGGGGGGGGCAATGAGCCCACCCCTTCCCCCCAAAAAAGGAATTCTACATTGTACATTCTTATCTTTGTGATGCTGTGACAATGTCTACCCTTCCTTTAATATCATACTTTATGACACTGTAACAATGGCTTAATATCTGTATAAATTTCATATTTTATGGGGGTCACTGTCTGTAAATTGTAAGTTCACTATGGGCAAGTGTCATTGTTGGTGCACATAATCGGGGGGCAATGACACTTGCAAGAAAAATGCAATCCCATGTGAATATTTTGATGTCATGTTATGGCCCCTTTCCAGAAAAGAAAAAGACTGCGCTTTGTTATGTTTTTAAATTAAGCAGCTATACTGAGTCGTATACCATCTTAAGGAGGTTTACAGACAGATGGAGATACTTGAGTTTGAAATTAGTGAAAAATATATATAAAATTTGTCCATATGTAGAAGAAAAATTGTCCAAATAAACATCATTTTCTGGTCAAGGCGAGGATGGGCCTAATAATACTGTAGGTTAGATCTAATTAAAGACTTGTTGGTTAAAAATAATATGATAACAAAGAGGAAATTCCCTTTTTTGTCATCATGTAAGTTTACAATATTCATCCTTTGTGTTGCCTTTCCCCTAGGTGATGATTCCTGCCAATCATTTATTTTGCCAGCGATGATTATTATTTCATGGAAGCGAGTCTAAATTGAAGGATATAGTCAATCACAGTTCTATTCCCTCTGGAGGAAATTGTTGAAACCAGCACCTGCAGACACTCTTGTTGTCCAGGCAATCGGTGAAGACAATTACCATGTTCCCTTTCTCTTCTGCATGCAGGTACATGGACTTCAATTTCTGGTATTGCCGCCGTTGCTTGAGGCCAAATATGACTCTGTCTCCAATCATTTTGTATCATGTATGTCACATACTGTGCATATTAATCAGTTCAGTCTGATTGAATGCAGTATTTTATTGTCCACAAGAGTGGAATTTTCTTATGTTTACATGCTTAATATAAAAACATACAGCCATAATGCATAAAGGATGATATATTTTATTGGACGCAAATAATGACTAGGTCAGTAGGCTATGTATATCGTCTATTGAGAGCCAGAAGGGCATTGTGTTAAATGATACAAGTTATAATGTCCTTCTGACCCTCAGGAGTTTAAATGAGTAAAGAAGGAATTTGCATGGACTAAAGGTAATTTTACCAAGGGCAATCCAGCCAGACAAGAGAGCTTGTACTTTATAAGTGTGAAGAGGGTCTCAGTGTGGCACCTGGGTTATATTTGTATGCAGTGTGAACACTCTTATAAAGACATTGTCTTGTAAGAGAATGGAGACGCCACAGCTCCAAAGACACCTCTCTCATCCGTCATCATGTGATACATTACTACAGATATAGTGTAACAATCCTCTGCTCTCTAATCCTTCCCAAAACAAATCCGTCCAGTGACCTTTTACCACCGAAACCTTGTTCACCACGTCCTCTTTCTTGTTGCATTTTATATTCACTTTGACCTATAATGGTCATTATTTCCTTCTGAATCATTATTTTTTCCTTTTCCTGTTCCACTGAAATATATTATAAATATAGACCTGATTGTCCTTCAAAGTTTGTTTTGAATGGATTAGAAATATCAGTACTTGTTGAGAGCAAGAACTGTTATAATATACCATGTGATTCGGTACAGAGACAATGCCTCTCAACAACTGCATAATGCTACATTATTTTGAATATGAATAATAAAGAAATGATTACTTTGATGATAGATAAACACAATAATGTTCTTCAGAGGTCAAAGTTGCCTTTGAAAATTGAATATGAAATGACTTGGGATATTTGCCTTTGGATATTCTAGAGTATATGGTCTCTTCCATCCCTCATACTGTGTAGATATATCTGCTGATGTTCTTCACATTGTTAGGTGTGCATTGCCTTGCTTGAAAAGAAAAATCAATCTCCCTCCATCCGTGTGATGCGTAACCATGGCTTCCCATCCAATTATCTCCAACCCTCTTCCTCCATTCTCACTTGTTATCATCTGATTTTCAAAGCTGCATTTTTGTCATCCATGCTTGTGCAAGACTTTGTATGACTACAAGAGGATGCATCCATCAATTTACCCGATAAGTTTATGCCAGCCTCCCTTGTCAATTCATTCTCATTCTCTGTTTTTCTTTGTAACCCTTATGGCCTGGCTCATTTTATGCCAGCCTCCTTCCTCGATCCATTCTCATCTTCCACTTTTCTCTGCACCCCCTTGGACCGCATCACCCGTGCCAACTCCGGTATCCTTGTCCCCGCTCCCCGTCTCCCCTGCATCACTCATCCCAGCGATACATTAACTGTTTGGTATCCAGATGGCATGTTTGCCGGTAATCCCGCATCAACAAACTAGAGACGGGCTCTAGTCCAAAAACCTTTCCATGACCTCTCTGTGCTCCTCAAGCCGGCGCCCGCATCCATTCCTCGTCTTCTCTGGATATTCATATCTGCAGGTACATCCTGTAGCTCCGTACCTTCCTCATATCTCGCCCATCTTTTCTGCGCTAATTCTGCTCACCCCTCCCTTCTCTCTTTCTAACATACTATGCTTAGCATTTCTATTTCCTATCTCTTCTCTCCTCTCCTCATTCTAGATTCTACACTCGTTTCCTCTCCCATTTTCTCTCAATACACTGCATGCAATACACTGCATCTCACCTCAAGTCCTCAACACATAGCAACAAGGGAATAGACTTGACATCATAAGCCTATGGCTTGCACACTAGTACTGAGGAGAGTGAATACTGGCTGCCTGTTTATTTGCTTGTGTATTCACTCGCACCTCTATAAATGCTGTCAGTTCTGTGGGAAGCTAAAGAGGGGGGGGGGGGGGGAAGCTAGGTGTAGGTACCATGTACATGAAGGAGGAAACCTATGAATGTTGCTATTCATCAACATAGTACAGACTGTGACAAGGGAATTAGTACAGACTATGGCTAGGAGATTGGTGTAGACTATGGCTAGGACATAATGATAGCACCATCACCTGTATGCTTTACGTATCTAGCCTGTAGAATCTAGGCTCCAAACATCTCTCTCAAATGTAAAACATCGCAGTCAGTATGAAATCGGTGGGGAAGCATAACCTTGCTAGCCTAGATATTTTGCATTAGGCTCTATCTTACATATTCCAATTTCATTGCACAATCATGCAATGTCCATGGGCGGTCTGAAAATTCTTGCATTTCTTGGATTGACTGAAGCCTCCATCTTTCATCTTTACTATATTTTGCTTGAAGAGATATCATGTAGAATGCCCCTTGTCTCAAATCGTATTATAAAACGTTGATTCCTCGGTGTAAACTCCCCTTCTCTATGTCCGAAGAAGATTTCTAATGTTCTGTCTGTGTTTACGTAGACATCCAGAATGCAAGGTCACTGTGCCAGGTAATAGATCATAACTTCATCATGCAAGGAGGTGTTGGGTAGGAAATTGATTTCTCTTGATCGAGGGACGGATCTTCTTATGCTCCTCCACCTCCGTCTGAAAAGAAGATGCCCCCAAGTTGTCAAGGAGATGGAGAATATTCATCTAATACCGGTATTGCATTGATCATGTGGAAAGTAATGGAGGTCGAAGGTCAATGTTTATCTATACGTGCAGAGCTGATGTGAAATTTAATTTGCGAATTATAGAACAATTAATATTTCAAAATGTTAAAATGGCTGTAGGAAAGGAAACAAAAGATGGGATTTACATCCCATCTAATATACCATACTTGTATGAAGGTGTATTCTAAACATGTAGCCTTCTTGCTCTTGGGCTCAAAATTAATAGTCCCAGGAAAACCAAAGCTTAATGTCAGGCAACTTATAATAATGCTTGCCTGACATTGTACATGCATATGCATGGCAGGATCATTTTTGTGCCAGTGTTAGCTGAAAAAAAAAGTAACTTACAACATGTTCTCGAAAAACACCTGACGTGAATGCACATTGGGTGGAACATGGGGAAATTAACTAGACTTCCTCATTCGCGAAAAAAGGAAATAACATTGGCATTGACGCAAGAAACTCAACATTCCTGGACAAACAAGAAGAAGAAGAAAAAAAAAAGGGGGGGGGGGAAAGAAAGATCGGGCAAGCTGAAATATAAAGGTCGCCTGCACTTCTGGAACATGCCCTTGTCTGATAGTTAGCATTTTAGGAAGCCCAAGTATCTCGCTAATGCGTTCAGTATGGGTTAGTATCATCATGTTTGTTTGTGTAAGATGCTTGTGTCAGGATGAATCAAGTCAGAGAATTAAGCGAACACGGCTGCATAGTGTACCCCGATACATTTTCCCGGAATTCCGACAGTCACATCTCGTTTGTCCCCTCCATCGCTCCTTGTCGGTGGGGGTGTTCCTTTCCTGCGTGTGGTGTGGTGTGTGTGTGTGTTTGCATGTTAGGTCGGGGATCCAGTGGGACATTATCAATGACATTAATTCTTGCCGCAATGAGGATATGAAATTTATGACGGGATGCGGAAAAGTAAATTATGGTATGATTTGGACCTATGGCTGGTGTAATATTGTGTATATCTACTTAGGGAAAACAAATCTCTGTTTTTTTTGCGATGAATCATAAATGATGTGTGTTGTATGAATCGTAAGCAGACAAAATATATACAAGACGGAATATGAATTGCGATAACAGATGTGTAAATCACTTTTTAGGATGATATAAGATACAAAAACATTTCGCTAAAATCCTGAAATTTAATTCTCGGCTTTCTCACTCTTTGTATTTTTTCTCCTGAAGTTCCTTTTGCTCAAATTCGTCTTTTGAAGTTCCTCCTGATTCAAATTTCATCTTACCTTATCAGTGAAAATATTTTCACTACTCTAGTATCGTCTGTTGAGAGCCAGAAGGGCGTTACCGCTGTGTTCAAGTACATGAGTTAATGCCCTTCTAGCTCTCGACAGATGATATACTAGCTATTAGGCGAAGGCATGATTGTAATAATGAGACTCTACTTACGAATGTGCAGTACTATCTTTTCATTCACTCTCTGCATCCCCTGTTGTCTGATATGCCTGCTTCGGAAATGTCATGTTTTCATGTGCTATATGAGCTGTCCAATCTAATGACGTCCTTATCTATCCCAATGATAATTGCACCTGATTGAAAACACTCTGCAGATGGACATGCACATCAACAAGCTTGAAAGATGTGTGGGTAGAGAGAGAGAGATAGAAAGAGAGAGAGATAGAAAGAGAGAGATAGAAAGAGAGGAATAGGGAAAGGGAACGAAAAATAGAAGAAAGAAGAGATGGAGGGAAGTTCATCATGTCATTGGATTAGTGATGAGTTACAATTTTATGTTCTCTTTATTTAGAATGATATTTTTATTATATTGTAATTGTAGCAACTAGCAAGGAATTATTCATGAAGCCTATTACTTAAAGGCATTGATTAACTTTGCCCAGGATTGAAAAAAAAAATCACTGTTCCAGCTAATGCTGCAATCATAATTGCAAACCTTTAGCTCAGACAGGAATCGCCTGAGTTTTATAAGCTGATCGGTCGTTTATACATCAAGATATTTACGATTGAACATTGATGTCGGGATAGAGTACCACCGAACCCTAAAGAACTCTTACGGTTGGCATACCTCGCTCTATCACAGAATACCGTACAGGCTGGAAACCCGCTCTGAAATCGCCAAGCGCTGGTGCTTGGTTTTTGTGACTGCAGCGCAGCGAAGAAGCCGAGCGACTTGCGCTAGCGATTGATCGCGATTTTCTCTTTTTTAGGATAGTAAACGGGTTCCATTTTCTCTCATACTTTCACATATCCTTAATTATATATGTAGTTAGAGGACTGCACACAATTCACTGGCATTTGAGCTGATTTTACAATTTTACACAAAGTTAATCAATCACTTTAAAAAAAAATGTTATTCCCTTCAATTGTCCCATTTACAAATTTTTCAGCTTTTATAACAGACTCAGTTCATTTTACATTGCTTAAAATACACAGCTACAAATGTAGCAGTAATTTGATTTTCTATTACATCATAAAACAAATAATGATGGAGAGTGCGAGATCCGTACTGCGCTCAATTAGGATTTTTAAAAAGGGCTTTGCCATGTGATACAGGATGTTCAGCCATTGCTACATTTAAAATGTTCTGAGGCATCATGCTCTTTAAAGATCAGTGATGCCCTCCCGTGATGATGCTGTCATATCGCCGTGGCGATAACACTGTCTGGCCGCTGGTGGGTTGAGTGGGTCGGGACGGCATCCTGCCAGCCATGCCCTCTATAAACCAATTAAATGTCTGCTAATTGAACTGGATTCTGTGCATTGTTTGTGCCCACCTAATGCTGACATAATAATGTCTCCCAATCAGTAATGCTCTCTGGAGGAGACAGTCAACAAATGTCAAAGGTCACTGGATATGATTCAGTTACGTCTCATTTGGCTGTATACCAGCAAATTATTATGAGGATGATTGAGTGCTTATATGAATGCATATCAACTGGTATTGTAAATGATGATGATGATGATGTAGAAGATGATTTTGGATATGGACAGGAGAGTGAAATTAATGGAAAAAAATGGAAGAGTTGAATGATTGTGTTAGAATGGGAGCATGTATGAAGAGGATAGTGATGGTGATGGGAATGATGATGATGATGATGATGTTGGTGATGATGGTGGTGATGGTGATGATGGTGGTGATGGTGGTGGTGGTGGTGATGATGATGATGATGATGATGATGATGATGATGATGTTGGTGATGATGGTGGTGATGGTGATGATGGTGGTGATGGTGATGGTGGTGGTGGTGTGATGATGATGATGATGATGATGATGATGATGATGTGTGGTGATGATGGTGGTGATGGTGATGGTGGTGGTGGTGGTGATGATGATGATGATGATGATGGTGATGATGTTAGTGATAATGGTGATGGTGGTGGTGATGACGAATATAATGATGATAGTGATGATGATGATGATGATGATGATGATGATGATGTGCTTATAAGTTTTTTTTTGTATCTTGCATTCCTACTGCATCTATAAGCATGCATCCAGGGGTATATATTTGCAGCATCATTCTGCAGGAACATTACCAAAATAGAAACCTGAACCTTTTCTAAGCCTCAGTTGAATCAATACTTTTAAATCTTCAGAGATTTGAGCACATCTGACTTGTGCCCTATTCCTCTCTCATACTTTGAACGATATCAAGTTTTATCAGAGGCATGTGATAGTGCAACAAGATTCCCCATTTTGTTTATCTGATCCTGAAAACGAAGAAGTTTATTTTCATTCGCATCAACTCCCAAGTTTCTGTCAGTTCAGCTTAGCAACATTGCTGCATCTTTTTTCGTGAGATGTCTGTCTTTTTTTCTTCATCTCCAAGTTCAGGCGGGAGATTCTTTAGTAATACGATCGAAGGAAGACATGCCAATTAGACTTAGTAATAAGCCGGCAAGCCTTTCAAGTATGGATGACAGGCTCGGTTTGGGTCATCTTTTTCTTATGTCTTTTCTTCTCTTCTTTTTGTAGTCTTCTTCCATCACATTTTGACCCTTTTACTCTTCTCTTCGTCAATCCTCCATGTCTCTCTGGCGCTCCATCCCATAAGTTCTCTCTTCTCGTCGTCTTTCTGTCTTTCTTTCTTCACATCTCTTCCATCATTTCTCTCTGTTTCTGTTTGCTTTGCATCCTTTTTTCCGTTTTTTGTATTTAATTTCTCCATGTCTCTATCCCATCACCTCTCTTTTGCATCTCTTTCTCTCCCCATCTCTCTTTCCCCATGTTCCTCTTTTTGTTTTTCCCCCTCTCTCTCTCTTTCTCTCTCTTCTCTCCCCTCTCTCCCTTATTTCTCTCTTCTCCCTCCTCCCCTTTCTTCTCTCTCCCCTTCCTCCTCTCTTTCCCCCCTCTCTTTCTCTTTCCCTCTCTCTTTCTCTTTCCCTCTCTCTTCCCTTCCTTCTTTCTTTTCTCTCCCCACTCTACCTTATTTCTCTCTTCTCCCTTCTCCCTCCCCTTTCCCCTTCTCTCTCCCCTTCCTCCTCTCTCTTTCCCCCTCTTTCCCTCTCTCTTCCCTTCTTTCTCTTTCTCCCTCTATTACTCCTCCCTCCCCTTCCACCTTCTTTCTCTCTCTCTCTCTCGTTTCCTCCCTGCTATTTTTTTACTGTCTGCCTTCCTCATTCTCTTTGTCTATCTCTCTCTCTCTTTTCCCTATCTCCAACTCTCACTCAATCCCAGTCATGGCCGTGCATGCATTTGCCCCATGTCTGAGGGCACCGCTCTGTTCAACCGGCCCTTACTTACCTGCGGGGAAAATACGAGAGGAACGCTTTAATTAAACTCTAACACCGTTACCGATACCCCGTATAAGTAGTGGCCTGTGAAACTTGGCGAACACGTTCTCCTCCACACCTACCTCGCTGTGTGCTTAGAGAGAAGAGTCTTGCATCATCAGACACAAAATTGGAGGTCCATGTTATAGCATGCCTTCTTCAGTGTCATGACTGTTGGATGATATTGTTTTAATCCGCTGTCTTTATTTATAAACTTTATTCTAATGATTTACAATTAATCTCAGAATCTTGCACCCAACTTGATTAATTCAAATAATTTCCAATGCAAAAACAGAAGCAGATTATTGGGGGGGGGGGGGGGAGGAAGGCACTGGGCCACTTGGCCACTGGCCCCTCCAGCAAAACATAATCTAGCATATGTACACAAAGTAAAAAATAAAAATGTGCACCCTAACTGCTACCCCTGGTTACCGCTCGTTTCATAGCGTCGAAACAGCTCTTCTGCGAGTAACGGATGACATTCTTTTATCTCTAGACAAAGGAGAAGAAGTCATCCTTGTGCTGCTAGATTTTTCTTGCGCGTTTCATACCATTAAGCATGACATCTTGTTGAAACGTCTGAGACTTCGTTTTGGTATAAGTGGTCAAGCACTCGCTTGGATAGAGTCGTATCTGTTTCGGCGCACTCACACTGTTATTATTGGAAATGAGCGGTCATCCACAGAAATCATCCCTCAAGGGGTTCCTCAAGGGTCCGTATTGGGCCCAATCCTATTTACCCTCTATACCTCTCCCTTAGAAGATATTATTGATACTCACAAAATTCATAAGATGTTCTATGCAGATGACACACAACTGTACATTTCATTTAAGAGAACTGATAATGTTAATGTCACTTCACAGATATCAGAGTGTGTGCAATCAATCAAAGAGTGGTCTCAGGTAAATGGTTTAAAGCTCAATGATACAAAGACTGAGTTTCTTCATCTTTCTTCACGCCATAGGTCAAGCAACCTCATATCAACATTGAACATAAATGGTACAATTGTTCATGCAACCAGAACTTGCAGAAATTTAGGTGCTACTTTTGATGATAAGTTCACATTTGAAAATTTTGTCTCACAAAAGTGTCGCTCAGCTTCATTTGGATTATACAAAATAGGTAAAATTCGCAATTTTTTAGACAAACCAACCACTGAACGATTAATTCATGCTTTTGTTATGTGCCATTTTGATTTCTGTAATAGTTTACTTTCTGGTCTCCCTTCTTCTCAAATTCAAAGACTACAACTCCTTCAAAATTCTGCAGCCCGACTTGTTACACGCACGAAGAAACATGAATCAATAACTCCAGTCTTAAGAGATCTACACTGGTTGCCCATCAAGTCCCGTATCCAATTTAAAATACTTATGTTAACCTACCAATGTTTACATCAGCTGGCTCCTACTTATCTCTCTGAAGTACTAACTCCATATAAACCCGATAGAATGTTACGTTCCAGTTCCAAGTCCCTGCTCTGCGTTCCACAAATAATGACAAAATCATACGGGGAAAGGTCTTTTACATATTCTGCCGCTCTTTTGTGGAACAAGTTGCCTGAATATCTGAAAAGTATAAATTCCTATGAAAACTTCATTAATTCTCTAAAGACATACCTTTTCACCACTTTATAGTTAATCAGAATCATGAACCCAGTGCATCTTTCCTTTCTTTCCTCTCCTAAAGTGCATAGAGACATGCAATTTTGCTTATGTGTAATGCGCTATATAAAAATGTTTGATTATTATTATTATTATTATTACCCCCACCCCCTGCCTGTAGCAACTTAAGACCCTACCCCCCCCCCATTTTTTGTTTGTTGCTTGTCAGTGCTAGTGATTTCAGATTAAAAACTGTCTTATAAAATGTGATGACTCTTTGGGGGGGGGGAGGGGGTCTTTTCAGAGAATTTTTGGTCTTAAAGTGTACCAACCACCTGAAAAAAGAATTTGTATATCGCTAGGAAGTATAAAATTAACCTCAAAGAACTTTATCTGAAATTCTATAGGTCAACAGTTTAGGAGTATGAAGGAAATAAATGGATAACATGAAGTGCTCGCACGGAACTGAACCTCCAAGTTGGGTTCCGCGTGAGCCCTTATTTTGGCGAGCGCGTACGTGTGTGTAAGTAGTCTACTCACAAGTCGCTTTTATGCTTATAGAGAGTATAATTACATGTACACTTGTAATATCTCTTTATAGAATTGATATTCGAAGCCCATATTTGGAATATAGTAGAATGACATGGAACCTCTAACGTACAGAGTAAAATATTTTTTGGTGATTGGTACCTTTTATATTTAATATCCTCAGTGCTTTTAGCAGAAGTGTAGTCTGCCATTTATATATTCCTCATCTGCGCTCTACTCTGTTATGTAATGAATACTAACTCTGAATTTTCTGTGTGAGCAAAGATGGCAATCTGTAAAATGGGATGCAATTGAGTTGAAGAAGGAGAGGGGAACAACAGGAAGAAATTATGAGAGGCTGCACCATGTATGCCTTGCATGTCATCCATCAGTGTGGTAGGTCTCATCAAATATCCAGAAGAAAGCGAGTCGAAAATGATGGCAAGTCGTGCGAATGCCAATGTCACTTGTGAAGTAAGATGACATTCATGCCTCATTACACTCTCTGCCAAGGTGATCATTCAGTCTGATGGAACCCCATTCACACCCCAAGAGATATACTGCCCCCATGAGCATCAACTCTAGGGGACCCCTTTTCACACTGCAAAAGTGAGACTTGCCGCCGTGATCATCATGCTTGATGACCACTTTCACACTGCAATATTATCCTGTCTCTAATTGCTTCATACTTGGTGCACCCTTTCACACTCCCAAAGATAATGGCCCAATCGACTCACATGAGCATCGTTCTTCATGCCATCTTTCACACTCCAAAAGTTATCTCGTTTTCCAATAGCACCACACTAGGTGCGCCTTTTCACACTGGAAAAGATATACTGCCTCACATGAGCATCAATATACATCGCCCCTCAAGAAGATCACTCTTGAATCCCCTTTCAATACTGCTGAAATTGCACATACAAGCTTGTAGGCCCCCTTTCATACTCAATTATCACGCCCCACATGCAGAGCCCCCCTTTCATACTACATGTACCAGAGTTATTCTTTCCCTCTCGCGTGTCACACTTGGGTCAATGAATATATTGCTCCAGTTACCAGCTGAGTATTCTCCAGTGACTTGTCTCCATGGCCTGTTCACATGTTGAGATCACATGAAATCAGAAATCAGAGAGATTCCTGTTCACATGTGACAGGTGGTAGCGTGAAATTGTGAATATTCTTCTGTGACTGCAGAATGCAGTTCTTTCATCCTCTTCATTCCGATAAGTTGATTAGTGTATTATGTGTAATGTCTTTCTGATCATGGCCAAGATTGGAAGATGAAAATATGTATATCAGAAATAAAAATTTCATGCTCTTCTAGTGAATACATGTATATGAGCTTCAATTACAGCTCCTGCCACTTAAACCTTCAGGTATTGAGTTTGATTTCTACTCATAAAAATAGCAACAAACAACAATAAAAATATATATATATGCAAAAGATAAACAAATATACATGAATGCAGGCATATACTGTAGCTCTGTAGTATGAAATGCACTAACTTAACATGTCTATGAATATCTGGTTTAAAATACTTTGACACCCTCCTTCAGCCCCCTCCCCAACCAAATAAAGAACAAAAACAAGAAGAAAAAAACCACCACCAAAAAACAAAAACAAAAACAAAACAAAACAAAAAAACCCCTCCAAATCTGAAGTGATTAGTTGCCTTTAAGATTTCAATTATATTTACACCAGTGATTTCCGCATTTGTCATACAAATCACTCACACCCCCTAAACACAAAATAGAAGATATTTCTTTAGGATAAGATTTGATTTCAGATGTGGACGGTGAATGATGTAAGGCCATTTTGGGAGGGATGCAAATCGTTCTGTTCGCTGGAACGGAAAAGACCTATCAGTCATACATCTGCATCAATCTTCAAATGTAGAGATATGATTTATGTCCTAAGCATTTTCCCTTCATACTCGAGTCTTTTCTTCCACATTTCTTTTGTTTTGTCTTCCTTGCAACTTGTGTTAAGGAGATTTATAAGGAGTATATGGAGAAGGAAATGGTGATAAGGTGTAGGGACGGGGGGGATAAGGGGTGAGGGAGAAAGTATTGAAACTAATTTGAGTGAGTGGAAGAGTTGAAATTGAGTTGAACCTCACTTTAATAGTACAGTCGGGGGGGGGGGGGGGATAAGGGGTGAGGGAGAAAGTATTGAAACTAATTTGAGTGAGTGGAAGAGTTGAAATTGAGTTGAACCTCACTTTAATAGTACAGTCAAGCCTGCTTTAGCGACCACCTGTATAGAAAGACCACCTGTCTGTAAAGACCACAATTTTCTTTTTCCTTGAAAAGTGTTTCTCATTGAAACGTATATTAAAGGAACCTGTACATAAAGACCACCTGCTCATAAAGGCCGCCTTTCCTGTCTCCCTTGAGTGGTCTTTATACACAGGTTTGACTGTATTTTGCTGGTTATGTTCTTCAGCAATCAAAAATGAGAGGAGCCAAGTCCAGTTTTGCACAATTAATTATAATTTTTATGACTTTCAATTTAGCTCAATTCAATGTATTTTGCCGTTTTATAATGGAGCAACCTTTGCTTATTATATGTCATTCAAATCTCCAGGAACCCTTGATTTTTTGAAATTCAAAATTTTCTCACTATCTTTTTGTCATCCTTTCGCAGATTTCATCAAAGCGCTAATCGTGAATTCACAAGATGATCTGGACGACATGTTTACGAGGACGTACGATTCACTGTATGAGCAGAACAAAGATTTGTTTGATGATCTTTACACAAACTTCAGGAATTATTATTACGGGAGAGACATTGATCTTTCAGAGGTAAGAGTGTACCTTGAGTTAACCCTTTCAGGACAGGAATTATTTAAAAGCTAAATTGATCACATTTTGTTTTGCAAATTGGCAACAGTAATATTTTTCTTTTAGTGCTAAGTGGTTCTAATAAGATGCAATGTCTTGAAAATAATATACATGGTTAGGAACTTTGTTGAAAAGTTGAAAAAGTTGCCAATTTGGACAAAAAAACAATGATTTTGAATCTCTCAATGTGTTGCCAATTTAAGGATGTTCAATCTTATTATTTTTTTTTTTTTAATTCCTGGCATCAAAGGCAATATGATCATGCAACAAAAATGGACACAGTATGTGCAGAATTTTTTGCTCTTTTTACTCATGCATCTGGTATATTTTTTAAGGCTCTAAATCAAAAGTTATTGGGCCAAACCACAAAATGTGGTCAATTGTCTCGAAAGGGTTAAAGAATAAATGTTATGTGAGGAAGAAAGTTGAATTTGGAATTTGGAATGCAGTTGGCCTGTTGGCAGAGTCCGTACCAAAATGTTAATTGCTGTAGCTGTAGAAAAAAAATCATTTAATAGTCACTAAATAAACAGCATACAGATGTGTGTATAAAGGCTACTGATCATCAGTGGTCATCATATTTAGGTTTGACTTTATCTTGTCTACTAAGAGCCAGAGGGTCATTATTTATTCACTTACAGCGCTTACTGTATACTAGACTTAACGCCCTTCTGCATCTCAGGAGATGATAGAGTATCTTCTGGAGGACATCTAGAACACATTCCCTTTTTTTCAAAACTTGATTATCCAGCAGTGACAAAAAATACACCAGAGTGAAGAATAATTTTACCCTGGAAAGTGCCAAAAGAGCTGTGGTAAACTCTAAAAGAGCTCTGGTAAAAAACAATGAAATATGCATAAATCACTGCAAGGAAATATCATTTTTTATTATGTAAATTCCAAAAAAGTGCACTTTACGAAAAAAAATTTTTCACTGTGTTATCCAGGTAATGGGGGACTTCTTCAATCAATTATTTGAGCGGATATTCCAGCTTCTCAACCCTCAGTACCAGTACACAGACGAGTTCTGGAGCTGTACCAGACAAGACGTCATCATGGAGAGCCTGAAACCGTTCGGTGACGTGGCCAACACCCTCATCGACAGGGCCAAGAAGTCGTTCGTGGCAGCCAGGACGTTTGGCCAGGGTCTTGGCTTCGGCCGTGATGCTATTACAAGAGGATCTAAGGTATGGGTGTTCCGTTTGAAGACGATTTGTTGAATTAAGAATTCTGATCACGAAAATTTCCATTTTAAAGGGTGATTTAGTTCTGAAAAGCTTCCTAAATGCCTTGGGCCAAAAATATAGGAGCCAGAGGGAAAAGTATTTAGCGTAAATCAAAAACTTTCACAGACTTCATGAGTAGTCCAGGTTCAAAATAATGGAATCACAAAAATATTTTGTGCACTGCATAAAAGTTTCCAGCCAGTTTGTAGTACGTCTTTATAAAGATCACACAGAAAAATTCAATTCAATAGAGACATCATTTTTTGTTTAAAGTCATAAATATCAACAGAATATATAATAATTGTACAGTTTTTTTAATATTTTCCCCAACCAAAGTGATTGAATTTGAAGAAAGCTATCTCCCAAACCTGAAATGGCCTCTGCAATTAGACGAATGATGAGCGTGATTTTAACTACAGAATTTTTATAAAAAGAGATCCATTGAGTAAAAGCTTAATTTGTGCTCTCATTATGATCAAGTACCATTCAAGGTGATTACTTTTTGAACAAAACACTTTTTTTTCTTCATGAGATCAACACTTAAGGTACAAGTGTGAACGAAGGCAATCTTCAGTGGTTTGTTAAAATGAAATAACAAATATCTACCTTTATTATTGGCACTATACATGTAGATTATAATTCAGAGGTTTTATATTATGAATAAATATTACATATAAAGATGATGTTTGAACACCTTGTTTTTTGTTTCTCTAATAAAATATCTATTTGTGCTTATACAATCCATACAGAAAGTTCAGGAACTGATAGCGATTGATTTTCAATTCTGTTTTGTGTTTTGATACACTGTTTTCTTATACAGTATTACCGTCCAACTAATTTGATCTTGTGTTTCCATTCGCTGTTTATAGGTGGAGCCCACTCCAGAATGTCGGAAGGCCCTTATGAGAATGTCATACTGCCCTCATTGTAAAGGTATCCCTTTCGTAAAACCCTGCCATTCCCTCTGTCTCAACATCATGAAAGGGTGCCTGGCCAGCCAATCGGAGATGGATGCAGAATGGAATTATTATACAGGTAAGTTGGTGCTTAGTTTTTTGCTCCAAATCCCTATTTCTTTATTTTTGTGTGTTTCTCATTTGTCAGATAGTGCAGGGCTTGGCACTCACAGGGGTCTTGTGAACATAGATCTCAAAATTTTAACCTTGGAACCCCCCCCCCCCCCATTTTTTATTTTGTTTATTTAAAAAGAGGGCCCCTGGTACAGACTGTAACAATTCTAATTTGGACCCCACCTATGAAAAATCAATGTTTTTTTGTATTTTTTATAGGATACTGCCATGCTTGCCAAAGAAAAAAATTGTAAATAATGCAGTAAGCCTGACGCGTTTTTTGGTGGGTTTTTTTTACCAGGGCTGCAACCATGATGTTCAGAGTCCAAGTTCTTGTTTAGCCTTACCGCAGCAGTATCTGTAAGAATTTTGGAGAATTTACCAGCAAAACGGCCAAAGCAACATGATTAGATGTTTTTTAGAGCCAATATTACTTCACATTTCATCAAAGGGTAAAGTTTGTGATTTGGGTTTTCTACATAGGGTTTCTTGAACTTATGTACAACTGAAAGTAGGTTGTGTGTGCAATCAACCCACTTTCAATCCACTTTTGTCTGTAGTATGAAAATGGCCCTAAAGGGCAGTGAATCTCTAGGTGCAATGACCTTTCCTGCTGAAGTCAATGGGTGCTATCCCAGCACTCCTTGCAGGGGTATTCCTGGTAAAACATATGACCTGAAACCAAAGAAAAACAACCAGGCTTGTCTAGCACATCAAACTGTGCCAGATCCTAGGGAAACTTAAAGGCTCTCTCGAGTTATTCTGGTGTTGATGAAAAATAGATCTAGCAGTATACATTAAATCTCGTCCAATGTTAGTTGTAGGCATAATTAATCTTATCCACTAGCTTTTAGGTATAGGCCTACATGAACAGCTGCTATAAGAATGTAATAGAAAATGTGTAATTGCTGAGTAATTTATCAAAATAAATGTGAAATTTTGTGATTTGTGTGGACTAATAATTGGTCTGGTCTAGGCCACTTTGCATATAATTTTACAAATATGTGCATATTTGTGTTGGGGCTTTTAGTTCAGTTTTATTCAGCAATTATCTTTAGTAAATTTGTTGAAATATTACAACTTTTGTAATTTTATTGACATATTGCTGATTCTTATTACCCTATAGTAATGGTCAACTACATTATCAGTGATTGAGCAATGACTGAGACTGAGTTACATGCAATTTCTCTTACATAAAACGGTTTTGTGACTAGAACTTGAGATAACCTTTAACCTCTGCCAGACCTGGTGTATAATGTATGTTGCTGTGGTTTGTGATGTGGTTTGAGATTCAGGCCTGTCTGGGTCCCTTCAGGATGATCCATTTTCAGCAAACCCTCATTCACATGAGCAAAACTTATCGTATAGCTGTACGAAAGCCTTAAAAGCTATATGATGATTGTTTTTTTTCCCGTCTGAATGTTGTATCACAAAATATTGATAGCAAAGTGGAGGTTTGAGTATTGTTTCAAATGAAAACTAAAAAAAGAATATACAATGTTTGCTCGCCCTTGTAAACATTTGATCGAATGAAAGCCATATAATTTGGTGGGGCTTAATTGCAACACTCACTGATATTAGCAGCCAGCTGCAATTTTGTAGGAATGAGCATTGCCCATGACATACATGTATACCAGCTGAAGTTTAATATATGGCATATGCTGACCTCCCCAAACTATAGTTTCTTTGCATGAAATTCCTGTTTGTATGGCCCTTTTGTTCCTACATGTATATAAGAATTTAGTATAAATTTCCCTTCGTGTGAATGTCCTGTCTCGCTTCTGATAGAGATGAAGTATGATGTGTCATGCGTCAGTTGAACGAAGAATGATGATGTGGGATCCGAGTCTATGATATTTGTTTGTATGACTGCACAGAGAGGCATGTCTGATGAGATTATACAAGTACTATGTCAATTTAGATAATAATTCCTGACAGGCCACAAAAGCGCATACTTGTAGTTTGTACATGTCTTTGTAGTTTACTGTCTACCTCATTTATATAAATTTATAAAACCTTTTGGCCCGTATTCTGAACTCCTGTCTAAGTTAAACCAGAGTTTGATTAAAACTCGACTTATACTCAACTTATAATAGAATCAGATGGAATCATCCAGTCTAAATTTCTGTACAAAGTTACACCGCGCTTAGACTGGAGTTTAAGTTAAACCCAAGTTCAGAATGTGATTAAGTGCCAGTTTAAAGGGTAGGTTTAGTCTGGGTTTAAACCACATATAGACTGCAGTTTAAGTTAAACCAGAGTTCAGAATACGAGCCTTTTGTCTAATGACCTTGTTCCTTTATATTCCCTTATCATTTTTAAAATCCATTCTCTCTTTCCCTTAATCTGGACATGGTCTGGAAAATGGGAGGGGGGGGGGGGGAGGGGATGACAACCCTACCTTCTTTATTTCATTGCCATTAGTATATTTGTTTTGTATATTGGGGAAGTTCTGTCCAGAAATTTTGGACAGAAAAAAGCCCAAGAAGCAATGAAGGAAGTGTTACCGATCATTTCCCCTTATTTTTAGTTGTAAGGCATAAAATCTTTTAACCCGATTATTGGACTTGAATCTTAAAAATAGTTGGGTGGGAGTGTTTGTTTTTTTAGCACTGGAACATGGCTATTCTTGATTTCTGATTGGAATGCTTGGTGTGGCGATCACTTGCCACTCTGAGTTTATATTGTCATTCCACTTAGAAAATGAAAGACATAGGCAGATGTTTACTCTGGTAGCAAGCGATTTGGGAAATTACATCAAGGAGACAGGAAGCTGATGGCCCTGTCGTTTATTTTCCAAAGAGCAGTGAATGGACACATTAGAGGTGTTTTGATGTGATGTTGAGATTAGGAAGGTGGTGCAACACATTAACTTTCCTAGAACAATGCATTAAAGTGAAATCCAAACTTAATGACAAGTTGTTCTAAAAGAAAGAGGAAAATATCAGAGAATTATTTTGGTGAAAGTTTGCATGAATTCCGATAAGCAATAAGAAAGTTATGAATTTTGGAAAGTTGTAATCACCATACATACGAGAATTTCAGATTGGCCGAATCGGTAATGTCATTGTGCTGTAGTGGTGGAGAACTCCCCCATTTGCTCCAACACACAAAATGACTAAAATGTCATTTTTTGTCCCTGCCGAACGAAGTTCGCGAGGGGACTATGAAACGGGCTCCGTTCGTGTGTGCGTGTGTGTGTGTGTCCGTCCGTCCGTCCGTCCGTCCGTCCGTCCGTCCGTCCGTCTGTCCGTGTGTGCTCAAATGTTAGAAAATGCTACTTCTCCGTCATTTCTTGGCCGATTTTGATTCTGATTGTTTTATCTGATAGGGCTGGGTGGGGGCTTCCAAACTTCTACACAGAATTTTGAAATTCATTAATTATGCAAATTTATGCAAATTTATTCAAAATTGACGAAAAATGCTACTTCTCCTCTATTTCACATTGGATTTTGATTCCGATTGTTTTATCTGATAGGGCTGGGTGGGGGCTTCCAAACTTCTACACAGAATTTTGAAATTCATTAATTATGCAAATTTATGCAAATTTATTCAAAATTGACGAAAAATGCTACTTCTCTATTTCACATCGGATTTTGATTCCGATTGTTTTATCTGATAGGGCTGGGTGGGGGCTTCCAAACTTCTACACAGAATTTTGAAATTCATTAATTATGCAAATTTATGCAAATTTATTCAAAATTGACGAAAAATGCTACTTCTCCTCTATTTCACATCGGATTTTGATTCCAATTGTTTTATCTGATAGGGCTGGGTGGGGGCTTCCAAACTTCTACACAGAATTTTGAAATTCATTATTCATGCAAATTTATGCCAATTTATTCAAAATGGCTGAAGGTTCATAATGTTTTCATGTTTTATATTTCAGTTGTATACATGCATTGTTGGTATTCTCTTCTTTTGCATGCAGTAACATTATTATTTTATTCACTAAAGTTTTTCACTGAAGTTTTAAGGTTCAGGCTAGTTAATTTCCACAGATCTGCACTTCCGGCGGGGACATTTATTACGCATTGCGTAATTTACTCATTCACTTGTTTCAAAATGTATTACTCAGTAGGATCTTCTTCTTTCATGAGGACCTATACCTATTCTGCAATATATTTTGAGTACTGCCCCAAGGGAAAAGGCACTTAGGAGAAAACCGTGAATTAATGATATTTTAGTGTATGACAAATGGGAGAGTTGACCGTCAATATTGCCAATTTGAGATTCACATAGATTTAGTTATCTCATTTTTCAAACATCCATAACTCTCTTATTCCTTGTCTGATTTCTTTCAAACTTTCACCATCCTGTTTTTCCTATTTTTCTGCTTTCACACAAATTGTCTTATTACCAAGGTTGAATTGTCCTTAAATTAGTAGAAGATAAAAGGAATAGGTGTAGGAAGAGTCGACTGGTTACCAGAAAACACAGTAGTGTAAAGTGAACTAAAAGGTTTTAGGTGTGGACAGCTTTAAAAAAAAAAAAAAAGAGTTCTGGAATGTATATTTTTAATTAGTGTAGGCTTAAAATAATCTTCAAGGAAATCTTGTCTTAGCTTCAGAAATATCCCCAAAGAGCACTCTGAACAAATCAAATTAAAACACAGGTTGAAGATTTAGACGATGTGTTTAAATGTATTTTAACTCTAACAATGTTTCTAGATATATCATTCATGTTATTTCAAATTAAAAGTGCATTGAAAATAACCCTTATCAATTTTATTGCAAAATATGAATATTTATTTACTGATTATCATTGTTTTAAACTGTTTTATCACCATTTTTGTTAATAGTCTGTTATGGAAAGTTTTTATTCTTAAAAATCGTAGATTAATAGCTGTATCCATAAAGTGATGCATGTGTGTACATGTACATACAGAAAATTAGCATTGGGTGGGTCGCTAAACCTACAGGATGATAATAGACAGCATTACATCTAGCACAGGTATACAACTGAGGGAGGAATATGGAAAGTAGTAAGCACAATAGACTCGAGTCTATTGTCTTCCCCCTGGTCTGATGTCATGCCAAACAAACCAGAGTAAATCCTCTATGCAAAGGGTAGCCTTTCCTGTTACCCAGTGATTCATTGATCAAACACTTGATGAGGGTACTATTTAAAGTCCATTCTATCAAAGAAATAAGGAGGATAGTTGGTATACATCCCTGTTTGGTAACTGGACTCAGTGGCATATCTGTGATATTTCTTTCTTTGTTTTTTTCTTGGAGGGGGGGGGGGACATACAAATCAAGGTCTATATTGAAATATTGAAACATCTTACTCCCAAAGTTGCCATATTTCAGTATCTGGGTCTGGGCCAAGCAGGGGGGTGTAATTGTAAAAAAGATCAGTAATTTTCACAAGGATGGAAAAATGGAGGGGGGGGGGGGGGGCTAATTTCATTATTTTAAAATAAGTATTTGTTTCTTCTCAATGTCCCAAACAGGGTCTGGTACACTTGGCTCCCCCCCCCCCCCCACCCCCCAATTTGAACTCCAGACCTCCAAATGTCAAACTTTAAAGAGGGGCCCAATGTCAATCCAGACCCCATGTAAGAATAATTAGTATGGTGCCTTGTCTAAACAATTCAGATGGACATTTCTTCAAAGCCAAAACAAATATTAAATAGTACCAGATAATGGGCAAGTCCAAAGTATTTGGTCATTTGGTGTCCCACATATTACTAACTATCATAAATTGACATCAAAAGTATCATTTTGGGGTGATATTTTGTATGATCCAAGCTATAGTAGGGCTTGCAAATATCAGTACAATCATCCAGCATACTAAAAATTACTGAAATCTTTGATGTTGTCGGTAACATGAAACTTTCCCACATACATTAGATAGATTATTCAAGATGATGAGGAGTCAGAAAGATGATAGTTTGATGAGTGATGATGGTGCCGGTATAATTCAGAGAAAACGATGACTAGCACAAGGTCACGTGGCCTGATGAGAACCAAAAGGCCATTAACTCTGTATTAAAAATAAACGAGTTAACGATCTTCTGGCTCTGAACAGACATGAATGGTCCATGAATGAATCATGTACATCCAACCCAAGTTCACTCCTCAGGGGTGTTATAAAACACTGACATGTCTACATCCGGTGGCAGATTCAAGGGGGACATAGGCCTGTTGTGTGTGCTCCCCCCCCCAAAAAAAACCCCCCCCACATGAATATATGTTTCGGTAACTGCAAAGTCATATGTTGGATGATCCATGAACGAATCATGTACACCCAACCCAAGTTCACTCCTCAGGGGTGTTATAAAACACTGACATGTCTACATCCAGAGCATAGGCCTGTTGTGTGCCCCCCCCCAAAAAAAAAAAAGAATATATATGTCAGTAGTGCAAAGTCATATGTTGGATGATCCATGAACGAATCACGTACATCTAACCCAAGTTCACTCCTCA
Source organism: Heliocidaris tuberculata (assembly GCA_025618425.1). Lineage (NCBI taxonomy): Eukaryota > Metazoa > Echinodermata > Echinoidea > Camarodonta > Echinometridae > Heliocidaris > Heliocidaris tuberculata. The sequence continues at coordinate 21,089,107 of CM046850.1, read as the reverse complement.
GGGGTGTTATAAAACACTGACATGTCTGCATCGAGTGGTGGATTTAGGGGCAAGGGGGCACGGGCCCAGTTGTAACCTCCACCTCCCCCCCCCCCCCCCCCCCCCCCCCGATCTGCTAGTGTGTGGTAGTAGTAGCACAAGGTTGTACATTGGATGGTCTATGAATGAATCATGTACATTCTACCCAAGTTCAGTCCTCAGGCGAGCAAAGAAACAGTCAGATATCTCATATCTGCTGTAAAACCAGAAACTCTCACGACATACATGTAAGACTTTCGCGAATTGCTAATGACAGCCAATGTTGCAGCCGGAAACTTTCGGGAATTGCAATGATTTTTATATTGTTTCATTTGTGATTTTATCATTTCGGGGCTTGAAACGTTTGCGAATCTTGACCATTCCCGAAATTTGCGAAAGTTTCATGCACGTGAAAATTTCAGGTTTTACAGTACATCCATTGGAGGATTTAAAGAGAAGTTGAGTTCTGGTCATGCGATTAGATTGTGAATCCGCCAGTGTTTGTCAGTAGTGCAAGGTCATATTGAATGGTCCATATGAATGAATCATGTACATCCAACCCAAGTTCAGCCCTCAGGGGTGCCATAAGACACTCATGTATCTCCATCTTCCATCTTCCTCCATCTCTTAGTTTGCAGACTCAAACCCTTGTGAGTCATACCATTTATGAAAGGGTCTGAATTATGTGAGGTTTAGACTATCGGTTATTAAATATGTCCTGTAATGTAGGCCTTTATGTAGCTACTCATTGGGAAGCTGGTTAATAGGCTTGACTCAAAATAAATTATACTTGTTGATAAGTGTCAAATTAAAGTCTGGAATGGGTAGACTATCTTCTCCATCAGATAATGTCAAATTGCATCCTGCTCTTTTCATTGCATATATACAATCTTCAAAAATTGTTTGTTGATTTAGTTTCCTAGGTTTGATAGTTTTTGAATTTTGATAATAGTCTTGCTATGTCATTATTTTTAATTGATTTTATTCATTTTATTTAGAATTATTTCACATACGTTATGATGACATAAGTCTTCCATGATTTCATAAGAAAAGTATTGCGTATATTCTTATGCTACAAGAAAGTAGATATGCTGCCAGCAAAATCTCCTATTCTTCTCTTACATAGAAAATGTTCCCTGGAAAACAAAAGCAGAGAAACATTTGAATGTCATTTGCATACATGTAGCTGAGACTTTACTTCCGTAACTCCCCCTTTAAACTACAAAGGGATGACTTTGAACATACTGTGGCAGGCATCTAAGTAATCTTGGCATGAGAATGACAGTAATTATGTCAGTGCCACGGCTCAAATCACTCCCTTATTACCATACTGGAGAATGGTCCTTCGTCTGTGACGAGATGGACAGATGCGTTCAGACGCATGAAAGAGAACTCCCACTGAGACGTTCGTTGAGATGTTCCTTGATAATGCATGCCGCAGTTTCAGTTTCCAAGCTGTATTCATATCTTTTTATAGTTTTATTTGGTAGTTTCTTGAATGATTGGTGATTGTCAAATCCTAACCTTGATTTTAAGAACTTTATAACTGGAGTTCAACTCAATTATTAACAAGTGTCTTAAATCCATTCTTGCTGCGACCGTCCTCTATAACAGGTATTGTGTCTTGTTACCTAGTGGCATGTTATGCATAAATTATTGATAATATATTGATATCAATACAATTGGGTATCACGACAGTGATGAGCTCTGCGTTCATATTTCTTGTTGGTACTCCAACAGGGATTGGGTATGAACATGACCTTCTTCTTTAATTAATTATGCAAGTAGAGTTCATACAAGATAATACTTGTGCTGACCTGAGCATCTATTATTTTACCCCTTGATGAAATTGGAGAATGTGAACAAGGTCTGGTATATATCTAGACCGTGGATACATGTACATGTACATGCATGTACATGTATACAAATCACACTTCATGGATCTTTATCATGAGGATAGATACTGCCATGTGAACTTGCCCTTGCATGGCCTATTAAAAGCTGTCTATGTATTATTCATGGTTCAGCCTTCGTTAGTTGTCACAATGACGGGCTGAGTCATATGTACGTCCAATGCTTCCATGAAAGGGGGATATCCTCCATAAAAAAACATTCTCGTTGCTCGTTAGCATCAGTCATTGGCATATCTAAATTATTCTTCCTGTCAATCAGGAGTCGTTACTTTGGGAGATATTATTTCATTATCTGTCATCAATTTAGCCTGATTAAAGTACAGTTTCTTATCAATTATGACTTGCATTATTAGATTAAGATTGCATGTGGTAGTTTGTGCAATATTTCCCTTTCTAAAAAAAGAATTTATGATAATTTTGGAGTAGAGATATTTCAAGAAATTTTGGGTAGAATAGAAACATGGAAGAGAAACCTTGTGACTGATATTCCTGATCAGAAAGTTGATCAGCTCTTTTAATTTGTATGTATGCAGGTATTAGATTGTAGTCTGCCAAAAGCAGATTCTTTCTTCCCAACTTAGAACAAGATGAAATAGTATCCAAATGATGTTTCTTCCAACTCAAAATGCATGCATTAGCAATACACAAAGTGGGGATGGAAATGTATGTGTGTTTTTCCTGTCAGTCCCACGTATAGAGGATAGTGATGGTCTCCCCATCACTAATCAAAATTTGAAAGACGCGATCAATGTTTATACCAGCTTTGCGGAAAGAAACACAAAAGAGCGATGCCGAAGTGAACATAATCACAGCTTGGTGCATCTGCCATGTGAAGAATCTATTTTGGATGTGATGCATGTATCTAGTGAGAATCTGATTTGCTCTGGACGAAATCTGATACAACTTGAATTCATCTAATTGGGTGTCAAGCTGATATACCGCATGTCATGGCCATGTCATATTTTCGTCATGTTAGTTTTGCTTTGTGTGTTTTTAAAATGGTAGCTCTTTGCTGCTTTGTTCAGGTTTGCATTTGACGTAGATTCCTGGGTTTGATTTGTTGAAGATGTGTATGGCAGATTAAGGAAGCAATTTTTTTTGTAATGTTGTCGAGAATAGTTTGATTAAGGAGATTATCTTTATGATTTATATAATCAAAGCCATTACAGCCGTCTTCTGTTTGTAGTTATTATCATGATGATAAAGACCGTTATCGTTTTTTATTGTTACATCATAAATATTATTGTACATGATCATTTTCCATTAATCATCACTGGCATTATTAACATCATCATCATCATCATCATCATCATCATTGCCATCTCCTTCATCATGGTCACGGATATAATGATCATCATCATCATCATCATCATCATCACCACAGACTTTTTCATCCGAATATCCTTCTACCATTTACATGTGCAGTTACCGATGTTATCTAATGTTATGTTAAACTTCTTCACTCTTGTACACTCAATAAACACCATAAAGATGGGCACATGCAGTTACATAAAGTGGTGATTGTGTGTGTTGTCAGCGAAGCAAAATATTGCTTCCTTTTTTGTCTTACGGAGTTAGATTCCAAAGACTATACCACGATTACCACCAATGTGCAGTTACCAATGTTATCTAATGTTATGTTAAACTTCTTCACTCTTGTACACTCAATAAACACCGTAAAGATGGGCACATGCAGTTACATAAAGGAGTGATTGTGTGTGTGTTGTCAACGAAGCAAAATATTGCTTCCTTTTTTGTCTTACGGAGTTAGATTCCAAAGACTATACCACGATTACCACCAAGTGATTGCCATCACACACTTCATGCAGAACAACTCCATCAGCCTGCCCTCCTGTGTTTCTCTCCCTCTCCTTTTGTGCACTCGTTTCCACGGTAACGGGTGAATCATCCAGGTTGGAGAATGAGATAAACAGTTTGAGTCCTCCACCAGCCAATTCTGGACGATTCATCTTCTCCTTGATTTTCTGTCTCGGGTTGATAGGTTGTCTGTAGGGGAGGATAGATGGGCCGGAAGAGGTAGAGAAGGAGAGGGGAAGAGGTAGAGAAGGAGAGGGGAAGAGGTAGAGAAGGAGAGGGGAAGAGGTAGAGAAGGAGAGGGGAAGAGGTAGAGAAGGAGAGGGGAAGAGGTAGAGAAGGAGAGGGGAAGAGGTAGAGAAGGAGAGGGGAAGAGGTAGAGAAGGAGAGGGGAAGAGGTAGAGAAGGAGAGGGGAAGAGGTAGAGAAGGAGAGGGGAAGAGGTAGAGAAGGAGAGGGGAAGAGGTAGAGAAGGAGAGGGGAAGAGGTAGAGAAGGAGAGGGGAAGAGGTAGAGAAGGAGAGGGGAAGAGGTAGAGAAGGAGAGGGGAAGAGGTAGAGAAGGAGAGGGGAAGAGGTAGAGAAGGAGAGGGGAAGAGGTAGAGAAGGAGAGGGGAAGAGGTAGAGAAGGAGAGGGGAAGAGGTAGAGAAGGAGAGGGGAAGAGGTAGAGAAGGAGAGGGGAAGAGGTAGAGAAGGAGAGGGGAAGAGGTAGAGAAGGAGAGGGGAAGAGGTAGAGAAGGAGAGGGGAAGAGGTAGAGAAGGAGAGGGGAAGAGGTAGAGAAGGAGAGGGGAAGAGGTAGAGAAGGAGAGGGGAAGAGGTAGAGAAGGAGAGAGGAAGAGGTAGAGAAGGAGAGGGGAAGAGGTAGAGAAGGAGAGAGGAAGAGGTAGAGAAGGAGAGGGGAAGAGGTAGAGAAGGAGAGAGGAAGAGGTAGAGAAGGAGAGGGGAAGAGGTAGAGAAGGAGAGGGGAAGAGGTAGAGAAGGAGAGAGGAAGAGGTAGAGAAGGAGAGGGAAGAGGTAGAGAAGGAGAGAGGAAGAGGTAGAGAAGGAGAGGGGAAGAGGTAGAGAAGGAGAGAGGAAGAGGTAGAGAAGGAGAGAGGAAGAGGTAGAGAAGGAGAGGGGAAGAGGTAGAGAAGGAGAGAGGAAGAGGTAGAGAAGGAGAGGGGAAGAGGTAGAGAAGGAGAGAGGAAGAGGTAGAGAAGGAGAGGGGAAGAGGTAGAGAAGGAGAGAGGAAGAGGTAGAGAAGGAGAGAGGAAGAGGTAGAGAAGGAGAGAGGAAGAGGTAGAGAAGGAGAGGGGAAGAGGTAGAGAAGGAGAGAGGAAAAGAAGAGATGGAGATGGAGGAGATGGAGGAGGGGGAGAGAAAGAGAGAGAAATAGAGAAGATGAAGAGTGGAATGGCATGGAAATTAGAGGCAGAGAGGAAGAAAAAGATCACAAGAGAGAGATTGAAGAGACAGGAGAGACAATGGAGAGGAACAGGAAAGAGAGAGAGAGAGAGAGAGAAAAGGAGAGCGAGAGAGAGAGAAAGGGTGATCAAGATTTTTTGAGAGAGGGAGAGAGCGAGGAAAAAGAAAGATGAGAGAGAAACAGAAAGAGAGAGAGAGAGAGAAAGACAAGGAGAAAAGGAGACAAAGACAAAGAGACAGAGACAAAGATACATCATGTTGGATAAGGAAAGGAGAAAGGCGGTATTAGATCCAATAAATGTTGGATCATTTGTCCCCCTCCTCTCTCTGTTGTCTGAAAGGAAATGAAATATATAGTTCTTTATGTGTCACCAATCAAGCATGGCTTAAGACATATCAGTCTCAGTTAAACATAATCAAATATATGTCTTGCTTTGATTCGTTTCTGTATTTTCATATTGTCGATTCCTAGAAGATGAAGTGACTGAGGTAGATGATAAAGTCTGTCGAGAGCTAGAAGGGCATTAATTCTATGTAAAATTATATAAGTCTAGACTGTTTTGTCTCTCAGCAGAAGATATTAAAATTTGAAGGAGAGGTTTATTGCTTGTTCAATATGAACAGAGGAGTCCTCATGTTGATTAGATCTGTGCAATTTCTTTGTGTATTAATGCTTGATAGGAATATGGTGTAAGAGTTTTATATCAATTTACTTCCATTTGACTGCTCTACCCTCCCCCCTCCCCCTCTCTCTCTTTTTTTCTCTCATTTGCATACATATATTGCATATATAATTCATGTATTTTTTTTGTATATACTTTGTTTTTTTGTTTTTTATTGTGTCTATTTATAAAATCTACATATGGAATTACCAAATTACTTGAACTATAAATTGCCTGTTTAATATATACACCACTGTATTAGTCATTTCTATTGTATAACCAACTCGATAACAACAGAACAGAAAATGCAGCTAATAAGTAATGAACTATGATGATTCATAATTATGCATTCGTATTGCATACTGTACATTGACTCTTTGCCTGTTCAAAATCCAATTACCCGTAAAGCTTTCCGCCTATCTAAACATTGTTTTCGCTCGTTGTTTGTCTCTCCTAGATGCCATGACGATGCTCGGTAACCGTATGGATGGCATCCTAAACATCGAGACGTTCCTACTCACCCTGGAAATTGAGATATCCAACGGCATCATGAATATGCAAAACAATGGCCTCTCGATATCAACAAAGGTAAGAAATGTCACATGACCGGTCACATGATTTGAAGGTGATAGGACCCCCCCTTCCACACCCCTAATTTTCTATCTACCGAGTAAAACCTCTTCCCCCCCCCCCCCCTTTGTGGCCCCTCAGTGGCTGGACTCAAGCTATACCACTGGTATCGACTTTTGTCTGCATGGACCTATTCAGTGATTCCACTGGCACTATGAAATTTGTCTTTTATCCATTTATTTCACCCTGAGATGAAAAATCTCCTGATATGCCATCAACAAATGTTAGTGATACCTGAAAGAAACACTAGTCAGTGATCATATCAAGATATTTGTCAGTCTTGAATGAAATGAATAAATAAAGTACATGTCATACAGGACACATTGCACGGAATCGATCTATTGATGATAATTGCTCCTTAAAAAAAAAAAAATCTTCTTAAACAAATGGAGAACTGCTAAGGATAGTTGAGATGATGAGAGTGATGAGTGACAAAAATAATTGATTAGATTTTGAGGTTGACTAGAAGGATGCAAAAATTTGTTTTTATTTTACTAAAGTTCCTCAAAAGAGAAATAGACTTGATATAAACTGATAGTAAAGGGTTAAAATTAAGAATAGTATTGGGTTGAATGTCAAAAGCACATCCAATGTTGTGCGGTCTGTAAGGACTAGCTCGTAGGGACGTAGCTGCAGAGAACAGGATTACGAAAACAGGTGGTAGGGTGATTGTGAGCATTACCAGCAGACTAATTATCAAGAGCACTGTCATGCTCATCATCAAAATCAACTGATACACTAGAAAGGTGAGGTAGGGCACCAAGGGATAGCTTGTTTTGATATCTTCTGCATGGTCTTCTTTCATCACAGACACTTCTCATTTTCACAGTAGGTCCCCTTAAAAATCTTAAATCACTTGATTTTTCATTTGATTCTCTTGTAATCAGTTAGTATACTGCAGACTAGTCTACAGTCATAATGCATAAAAGAGAGTCTGAAATGCGAGACTATGGAGAACTGAAGTAAGTAGACACTGTACTGTAGAGCTCCTGACACAGCCGTGTGTGTGTGTGTGTGTGTGTGTGTGTGTGTGTGTGTGTGTGTGTGTGTGTGTAATTGGGTTTTTTACAGACTTGTATCAATAAAAGTCTGGGACTGACCTCAAACTTCACCATCCAAAAACATAACCAAGATTCGAACCTGGGTCTACTCAGAGTCACTTTGTAGGCGAACACAGAACTGCCCGCAAATGTTACCACTAGAACAACAACTGATCCAGCCAGAATCTGACAAAAAACGAATTAGGATAGGCTCAAGACTTGCTGAAATTATGTTTAAGTGTCACAATAGAGTCTACACCAAAATAAAATTGTATGAAACTGGTCAAGAAAAAAGAGAGAAAGTAGACACTCCAGCTAATTCTTGCATGAAATTGTCCAGTTATATTCTCTCGAAGACAACATACCATTTGTTTTTCATCATGATTACTTCCGTCTCTGGCCCAGATGTTCATCATTAATACCTTTGATAAGTCCAATAAGGATGTTTTCTAGCATGATTCCAGCCCCCAACAAAGGAAACCACATTTGACATGCCCGAGTGTCTCTGGCTCCCAGCATCTAGCACTCGCCCTCTCTGTGTTCCTGTTTTTCTTGAGCATCATTTAAAGATAATCAAAAGTTTTGGTAAAGAAGATGCTTTTTTTCAAGTGAAATTCTGAAATTTTGCTGAATGACTATGGGTGATGATTTAGTTGATTAATATTTCTTTTATCATATATTATTGGGTTGTTTGGTCCAGTAAGCTGTTAGGTTGTTTAGCCTTTGATCTGGCATCTGCTCCAGCGACAATTCCTCTGGGCTTTAGGGTTAGGGTTAGGGTTGCAATTAGGTTTTTGGTAAGGTCAAGTGTTAGGATTAAGGGCAGGTAAAGTGTTTGGTTAAGGGTTAAATTTGGGACTTTGACCATGTCACTAGTGTTGCTAGAGTGTTGTGTATGTTGTAGATCTGCTTTAACCATCATACTGTTTCTATCAAATTCATTGCCATGAAATCATCTGCTGGGAGCAAGAAGGGTATTAACGCATATGCTTTTCTACAGAAAAGCCCTTTTGGCTTTCAAGTCGAAATGTAGTCTGCCAATTTCATTCTGTGAAGAAATGTAGTTGACATTATTATCAGAACTCACTCACAACCTATAAAGCAACACCATGTAGGAAACAGGAAAGACAAAGGACACAATCTATTTCCTGACGGTCTCCAGGACAATCTGGTTTTGATTTGCGATGGCTCTGATGAAGCATAATCATGCTCGTGATTGACAGGTGCGTCTTGAAAGTACAGAAGAAGAAAGGGAAGGTTTGGAGTTGATTAGGGGTGAAGTACAAGTGCCTGGCAGAATTGCATTGTTTTGTCTGGGTCTGCCGAGGGAAAGAAGTAGTGTGGATGTGTCAAAAAGACCAGTTCTGGACTAAAATTGGACCAGAGTTCCAGAAAAAAAAAAAATTGTATGGATTATATCATGACTGAGGCCTAAAGATTCATAGATGAGTGGAAATACTTTAATGGAATTTTTGTAAAACATCATGCCTTTACATTTCACTTGTGTTTTTTTAAAGATGCTCTAATTTTCATTTCTTGTTTGATGACAGTCTCATGTTAAAGTCATTCCTTTAAGTTCAACTTCAAACTTAAAGATGTACGAGTGAATTCTGAGAGCATTTCCTTAAATAAACTCAGAAGGGGGACAGAATGAGAAAAGAAAGGACAAGGTGATGACCTAATTTAAAGCTGTGGTGGAACCTGAGACACAAACACCCACCCACACATTTGAGATATTTAAATTCAAACTTTGAATGTACAAACATATTTTAGAAAACAGGTTCCAAGATCTACTCAGAATGAGGAAAGAATTAAGAAAAATGATAAAACAATGTAATCATCCATTTTGGAGGTATTTTTAAAACCTAGTCTGGCACACACTTGACATTAGAGATGTAATTTAGCCCTGGCCAGACTAGATGACCATTGACTGACCATTCAACCAGAGAAAGTAAGCCAACCATGATTGAAGGCTCATTGTCCAAAATGTCATTAAAAACTTGACCAGTCTGGTCTTACTTCCACATCAGAGGTCATCGAACTTTGGCAGGTATGCACAGTCTCTTTGATTTCCTCTGTCCAGTTTATGCTAGCTCAGTGTTTGATACAGAATTCTTCCAAAGATTCAATAAGCAATTGTCTAATTTATTTCCAGTTTCTTGGATATTAATGATAATAGCCAGATTCTGCATTGCCCATGTTATACCATAACACTGTCTTTATAGCTAGGCAATTAGATATGTAGCAGTTAAAATCATTTAGGGATCGTCTTTCTTATGGATACACAGTTAAACCACTCCTGGATTAAGAGAAAGGCTGCGATTTGACTTTGTTATTTAAAAAAAATTTTCTCCGATAATCCCTTAATAATATGAGGATTCTTGTGTTTGATATATCGTTGAAGAGTCAGAATCATTATAAGATAGTTTAGAAGATGTACAGTTGTACATATAGGCCCACAGTTTCACTTCAAAGTACTCAAGATCACACTTTATGCTAGGATTGAGCTCCATAACTCTTTAAAGCTCATTATTTTTTGTTGGGTACCATGATTTTATACCTCTGAAGTTCTGAACCTGTCATTCCATAGGTTCAGATGTTCTAAAAAATGGATAATGTAGTGCAAGTATGTTCAATAATGGCAGCTTTGAAAGGAGACTTAGAACATGATTTAGGGTTGGAGTAACCCAACAGAGCTAGAAAAGTAAAGCGAGAAGAGAATAGACTCCCCCGACCTTTGACCTCATCACCCTCCGAGCAACATGAAGGAAATCCTACCAAGGTGATTCTGTTCTGACTATTGTCCCGTCCAAAATATTTGTAATCTTTCCACACCGCAGAGTGCTCCCTACCTCCTCCGTTTTAGGGCCCTTTGTCGCTTTTGTCTCCACGCACAAAGGCAAAAGAAAATCGGCAGGTTCAATTTTGATGAGACATGTCAGAGTTGACAATTGGGGTGCCCCTCGACTTGATCGATTCTGCTCCATTCCGTTCACCCAAAACCGTGCCCGCCAGTGTCGAAACGAAATTGACTCCCCGCGAAAACATTGAGGCACCCCTTCTCTTTTTTCCATGTTTCATGGTTTGTTTTCTCTCTCTCTCACTCATTCTCTGTCACCCTCTCTTCCTCCCCTAGTATGAACTTTTGTAAGCATCCACATTCTCTCTGTTGTATGTCTAAGCTCTGGTCATTTTTGTTTACTTTCATCAAGTTTCTACATTTCATCTTTTTCCCCATTTTCATACACCTTTCCTTCTCCTTCCTGTCACTGACTTTTGTCTATCTCCTATAGTCTCTATACTTCTTTCATTATTTCTGTCTCTATCTTCACCCTCTCTGTCTTTATGTCTCTCTTCTCCCTCCCTCACCTTCTTGAATAAATGTTAAATATGATGTTGAATTGAAGGGGAATGAACCCTTTCATAGAAAATTGACTTAGATTGCATTGCTTAATAAGTATACCAATTTTCCATGAAAGGTCTACTTTCATTCAACCAAGAAATTGTAGGTCCATGTTCTAACTGTAAGAAATACACTTTCAGTTGTTCAAGCATAATTAAGTTGGTATTGACATGAACTTTATGTGACATTTTAATTGAGAAAAAAAAACATTGAAATATTATTGTGTATCTCAGAAATTAGAACATGGACCTACAATTTCCTGGTTGAATGAAAGTAGACCTTTCATTGAAAATTGGCATAATTATTAAGCAATCCAAGTCAATTTTCTGTGAAAGGGTTCATTCCCCTTTAAGTTACATACTGAAGTCCCATAGGTGTATGCAATCAAACATTCTTTATTACATTGGCCAAAAAAAGTATGATCTTATATACTCGAATGCCTGCCATATGAATACCGGAGGTGTAGACCTATTATTTAGAAAGGACTCCTGGCCCTTTGTTAATTTAATTTTCCATTCTTCTCCCCTTCCCCTTTTCTCTTTCTTTCTTCAGTTTAACTGTAAATATTTGAAGTAATGTGTTCATATTGTCTGTAATATTGTCTGTTAGAACTATCGCCCTTTTGTTTTCCTTCTGAGGAATTGTGGCATTTGTAGGTTGGAGATCTCTGTTTCATTTCATGACACATTTCCGCGACAAATTCTCACTATTTCTTTATGACATTTCATAGACTTCATAGCCGTGAGGAATATGAAATTGACTCGAAAAGTAATTTGTGATAATCAGCTTTTGAAATCAGCATTCTCCCAGAGCTGTTAACACAGTCTCATGTCTACTCCCAAACCCCCTTTCTCCGCCCCCTCTTCTCACCCCTCCCTTTCCTCACCCGCCCCCCATTGTCCCCAGACAATCCCCCTTGGGGAGAAGCCAGGAATAAACATCTAGAATTACTATAGTTCTGATTCAACTACAGGTACCCCCATTTTGTTCAGGGAAGAAATGGGTCTTTTCTGTAATCGCACATCACAATACACTGCATTCAAACATACAGCCCCATTTCCCCTGCCATCCAAAGTACTCTTTTATTCATGATCCGAGAGGGAGAGAGAAAGATGGAGAAAAAGAGAGAAATCGAAGGAAACGATTCTTTAACCCGAATAATGCTATATGTCATGATACAAGGGTGTATGAGTGCAGCAATGTTGATTTCTGGTGAGGTATCTATCTGCAATGGGTTAAAAATCTTTTTCATAATCTGAGGAGAAAGAGAGAGAGAGAGGGGCGGAGGGAAATAGAGAGAGAGAAATATAAAGAAATTCAATTCTTTAACTCAAACTGCATAAATTCTGCCTGTCATTATATACATGAGTTTAAGAGCGCTAGAATGTTGAGTTGAGCGGATGTCTCGGCCTGTTAGGGGTTAAATGATCTTCTAGCTTCACTCCTTGCCTTATTCCCAAGGCGATCTGTTTCACCTACTGTTATTTGTACTCCTACTTTGGAAGAATAAGAAGAAGAAAGAAACGAAAGAAAGAGAAAAAAAATGTGTTCACATATAATACGGAGTAGAAGTATGCTCCAAGCTGTGCTAATGTAAGGCAATGCAAGTCACAGCTCCTGCATTAAAATGTTTAATCCTCTGATATTCAGACTGAGAAATTATTTCCTAAAGAAAGTTGTAGGGATAAGAATGAACCACTGGTAAATGGCATAGGGGTTAAAAAGTGTATTTTGCTTGATTTTCACATTTTGGATATTTCTTTTAGGTAAGAATTGAAATCTAGTATGTTCTTAATATAATGACTACATTCATTCCACTTTGAATTCTGTAATGTTTGCATTGCTTGCCCCTCTCAAGTAAGAACTGAATGTTATAGAAATAATTATGTATAACAAAAAAGGAAGAAAATAGCATCTTACCTATGTAATAACATTTTTTTTATTGGGGAGGGGGGGGGGGGGGGTGGAGAGGGAGAATAGGGCCATTAGGGGGATTCAGCCTAATTGCCCTAATTTAGGTAGCAATTTTTTAGCAACCTGAATGTTGTTTACTAGTTCTACATTTACATGTATGTAGCATTTAACTGAATTACTTTTCAGGAAATATACATTTCATCCTGGTAATTCACTTGTAGCTCGTTCGAGTCTCTACACATACGTTTGTAAAGAACAATAGATACTGGGATAAGCCCATTACCCCAATAACCATACCCACGTCATAGAGGGGGCCATATACAACCTGCCTCCGAAGGGAAGCGAAGCGAAGGAGTCCTTCCTTCATCAGCATACTCATTTAGCAGTTCATTTTTCGCCCGTATCCATATCAGAAGTTATTCGATATATGAAAAGCAATTTTCCAATCGTACGGCAGTGGCTCTGGGGCAGAAATACATTAGGATTTGCTGCATACCATTGGGTACAGTAATAGGGGTCGGGAGGTCAGCGGATATATAGCCTAATAGAAATTTGTTGTGTCTACAATAGATGGGTGAAGGGCCCTATCAGGAATGAAGATCTAGAAAAGAGTTTCGAGTGTGGCATGTCGTTCGAAAGGTCGAAGCTTTTGCAGATTTTCCTGTCTTATTTGTTCAGGATTCATTGACTTGGGCTCAGGTTATGTTGTGACAAAAATTCAAACTCTCACAGATTTTAACAAACTGTATGGATAATGAACAAATGAGAGTAGTGAGCATAGAGGAATTTGGTTGAGCAATAGTACATGTAGAGTCTTGTCTCATATGTGCATATATATGTGTGTGTGGATGGTTACAAGCACTTTGTGAACTTGTGCTTGTTTTGCTGGTCAAAATAGCTACTTAAGTCGATAACAAGCCAGAAATACTTGCAGGCACTTTATTTCAAAATGCATTTCCTGTACCAGAACTTCAAATTATCTCAAAGTCAAAGTCACACATGAAAACATGTTATTGATTGATGATCTGGCAGACAAGTTTTTGTTTCCATTTCCGAGATCCTCAATTTGGACTTTATAAACCAGTACATAATTCTTTTGTTTGGAAATTTAAGACTCGAAAGGAAAGACATTCATCCCCAGTCACTCGAAACAATAACACTGTGATGAAAAGTTATGTCATCGCTGGTTTAAAAGAATCTTCAAATTATATTTTAACATCTCCTCTCCCGCGCAAAAAAAAGTGTTAATAAATTAAACATTCTTTAAAGAGCACATTTGCACTCTTTTCCTCTGGCTTAGGTCCCATACTATTGCTTTCACAGATGGGTCATGTTCAAGGCCCTATTTCATCAAGTCATACAGTCAAATTGTGTACGACAAAACCAGAAACTTTTGTGAATTGTTACAAAGTTCATTTTTTGGGCAAGAAACTTAAAAAGCAAAATTTGCAAAAATTCTTTGAAATCCAGTCATCTTGTGTCATGAAACTTTTGTGAATTTGAACCACTTGAGAAATCAATGAAAGTATTCATTATGCCAAGAAAATGTCTAGTTTCTCAGTACCCTAAACAAAAGTTGTGTTTTTTTGAGAGCCAGAAGGGCATAAACTTCCCGATTAGACTTTTACTTAGAGTTATCACCCTTCTGCCTTTTTGCCGGTGAAATGTCCATTCTTTCTGTTGAATGCTCATAAGATTTATAAGGAACCACCCAGCAAGGTTTAAAAATGATTGGAAAGGGAAAATTGCCTTAAAATTATTTTTAGAAATTGTCAAGTTTAGGTTTACAATGATTAAGGCTACATATTCTCTGCATGGTGGACTCTGTTTGGAACATTCATTAGATATACACCAGATGTTTCTTCCCCGTCCTCTCTCTCCACCTTTCTTCCTCTTGTCAAAAATTTGTCTCCTTTGTTGTCAATTTCCAGTTCTTCCAAATTTGATAGATTATAAGGGGTGAAAGGGGAGGGGTGGAGATCACTGTTCCAGCTACAAGGGAGAATTGAACCCAACAGCATGAAATTACATTAGTTTCTTTGTAGGGGGTGCGTAGCGTGTACCAAATGTAGGATGCAGTTTCCGTGGCAACCAGGACCGGGACCCCTTCTGACCCCGAAATTGATGTTGATAATTCATGCCATCTTTTCTTTCACTGGCGTCTAATTGTGTGAGGTTTATCCCACATTTTCTGTGGGGACTGATGGTGGCGGAAAACCGTGCCAGCGTATTTTGAATTAGAAAAGGAAGTCATTTATTTCTCCTTTGTTTCCGGTTTGTGTTCACTGCCAAACGATGGCTGAAATCTGGGGGGATCCATACATAACATAACATCTGCTAAGACAGTACCCAGGAAGTCATTAACTTTGTGTCAAAAGAATTGAGTTATTACCCTTTTGGTTATCAATAGTTGATATTTACCATGATACTTAATAATCACAGTGACCACCAAGAAAATCGTATGATATATATTGAAAAAAAAAATTCTGTTTTCTACATCCATCCCCATTCCTCTTTCAAATTCACAGAACCGGAAAGTCAACTTAATGTTAAACTTCCAAGGCAGACACATTTTTCACACCACCACTGTATTGAAAATTTTACACTGGTAAATGCCACTGTGATACAGAGCGGCATGATTGCTGCTTCATCCTTGAAAATGCAAGAAAAGCTATCAAATATAACAAGACCCTATGGTTGACACCTAATGTCTTTTTGCTTCTCACCGAAGCATAATATGCAAACAGTGAAAAAAATAAAAATGGTTTAGTAGTGCCATGTTCTGCAAACGTGTCAAAAATGTCTGGGTGCTCTAGGACCTATCGTTTGATTTGTATGGGAGATGTACGTTTGTCCGATTCACAATGAAGCGCTGCATGGGCTATTAAACATACATAGATTTGATCATGATATATGCAACTTGATATGAAATGTAAACAAGTTGTACTGATTTGCACTCCTACTGAATAAACACAAGTTTCTCACCTCTCTCTCTCTCTCTCTCTCTCTTTCTCTCTCTCTTTCTCTCTCTCTCTCTATCTCTCTCTCTCTCTCTCTCTCCCTCTCTCTCTCTCTCTCTGGGTAGACCTGTTGCTTGGACATCCATATATTGGAAGACACTTGTGTTCATACAAGCAAATTTATGCTCATGAATAATCTGCAGTGCAGTTCTGCAAACTGACATTTAGGCCTAAAGGCTGATGGCATGACACAATAGATAATAGTACTGTATAGGCCTATACATCAGGGGCAAGGTGCTATTGTGAAAAATTACACAATCATGGAGGCAGATTTTTTTGTTGGTGTACTTAAGTTACCGGGTGGGCCGATTGCACCCCCCCCCCCCCACACCCCATCCACCCCTGTATCTAGATGGTAGTCCAGTCACACTGCAATTGTGTACAGAAGAAATTGTAGGGGTACGACATTGCACCCGTAAGGGGTACAAATGTACATGGTTATGCCCCCATTAGGGCCATAGGCTGGCATCTGTTTGTGAAATAAATCACATAATTGCCAGACCACCTGTTGGTGTTATTGTAGCCCGCGCTGACATGAAACCCTGAACATGGAATTTTGTTTTGCACCAACTCTCAAACCTAATAATGAGACCAATTTATGAGGTATTCTGCTTGTCACATCACAGATGCGCAGAAATGTCTCTGGTTTAAACAGTACCCACCGGGCGGGTTTCATGTTTTCTCAGAACATGACTTGTTGAGAGATTAGGAACTTATAGGACTAACATTATGTTTGACAGGAGTTTAAGGGTAGTTTTCTCAGAACAAAATGGCATTTACTCATTTTGGCATATCAAGTGAAAGCACAGCAGAACCGGATAAGCATATAAAGTTTTGAAAATCAGCACCATTTTAGTTATCAAGTAATGAGTATAACTCATTTATTCATTCTTCACGTCCTATTCACTTGTTACCTTAATTTCAACCTTGGGGTATCAAGCAATTTGTGAGTCTACTGACATCATTGATTTCAACAAAATGATTTACCAAAATCAAGGGTCAATAGTACCCACAGCCTAGTGCACATGGGCCCCTAAATTTAACTCTGGACCCCTACGATTTTAAAATTTTAACAAGGAGGCTTTGCACAAAGATCCTAAATATGTCAGTCTAGACCAGTTGTGAAATTAGTGTTGAGCCCTGCCAAAACTACATGTCTGTATGGGCTTTGATTAAGCTTGGGGCAGTAACATTTCAACTTGCCAAATGCTTTCAAAACAACAGTAGCGATCTTGGTTTTTCACTTTCACATTTTCTCTCCTGTAACCAGGTGTTCAATGGGTGTGGCGTTCCACCTCTGTCGAGGAATCGTAGAGAGACCGATCCGGTGGGAGCAGGAGCGTCGCAGCCTGCTGCCGCCGCCGCCACAGACGAGGATCTGATGATGGAAGATGAAGGAGAGATTGTAACGGAAGCCCCGGCCGCGGAGGTACCAACGAAGGTTCAGAAAATCAAGAGCAACGAAACCAAAGCTACATCTTCAGGGCTGAACGGGAGGCAAGGAAGAAGGGGGCATTCAGAAAGAGCGGTAGGAAGAGTTGCTTGGATTGTACCATGACATTTGTTCTAGGCTTAATGTCATCAAAGATTTAGTGTTAGGGTTAGGATTAGGGTTGCAGTTGGGTTTTAGGTTAGGCTTAGGATTAGGCTTAAGGGAAGGTACAGTGTTTGGTCCAGGTCAGAAGTTGGGAATTATTGTGGGAATTTGATTCATGATTGATAATCTTTTATGCAAGCAAGGTAACCTTTGGCTTTGATTCCCATCTGAGGGACATGGTAACAGGGATTAATGCCTTACCAGAGGGCACTCGCGCATCGACTTGGTTTTGAAATTTGGTCCTCTACCACTCAGCCGTCGTGCCTGCTCAATATTTAGTTTTAAAAATATAACACAATATTATTTTCCATCTATCTCTATATCCATTGATCTATTCCAAACCTTTACCCATCTCTCCGTCTACCCACCCCACAGAGTGGTTACAGGTACCCCCCTCCCACCACAGCTGCCGGTACCAATCTCGATCGTCTCATCAAGGATGTCCTCAAGCGGCTACGGGACAGTCGCCCCTTCTGGTCAGCGTTGCCCTACATGATCTGTGACGACACCAACATCGCAGAGGAGGTCACGTCGACGGCGGAAGACAACTGCTGGAATGGAGAAAGGGTTGGGAGGTGAGAGAGAACTCATCACATTTTGAAACTCCCCTTTTTATTGACATCTTGTGAAGTAACAGGGTTTCCAGCTATCCTAGAAATCAGGGAAAACCTGGAAAATGCGTTCCCCTTTTTTTCCAGTCAGGGAACAGCCAGGAAATTTGAGGAAAGACCATGCAAATCAGGGACAAATCAGGGACTTTCAGGGCATTTCATTGGCCAAAAGAAGAAAGTAGTCAGTCTCTTATATTTTGCCTCTTGTCCAAGCAGCGTATCCACTGGATGATTGGCTATTGTGGCTTTAATGGTGTCAATTGAAGTCATTTTTAACTGGAAATAGGTTGAAATAATGATCCTGGATTTTTAAAACTCCCATCAGGCAAAAAAAAATCAAGGTATTATGTTTTCAGGAAATGCTGGGAAACCTGGATAAGTATCTGCTCATTGAGTGAGTATGCACACACTTAAGTGCAAAGTCTACAGAGTGGAAAGTAGTAACCATAACATTTTACAGAATGAACTGCCACTGTCCAAAGTGAATGATTGGTGGCCTATTTTGCAAGAACACCGTTATGTCTCTGTTCTCCATCTGCTCTTGCAACATTGCTTCTTACATTCATAATCGTTACGCTAACCCTCTAATGTTGAATGTCTCCCTCGCAGGTACGAAATGGACATTGTTGGCAATGGCATTTCTAACCAGAGGAATAATCCTGAGGTGACCGTAGCGTTAACCAAACCTGTCGCAGCTATCAGGATACAAAAAGAGAGGCTTGAGACAATCATTGATATATTACAGCTGGCACAAAATGGAGACGACGTTCCATTTGTTGATCACCGTAAGTAACTGCATACTGCAAAGAATTATGATTGATAGTGGTTGAATATTCAAGGCATGAGTTTAACCCTTTCAAGACAATTGACCACATTTTGTGGTTTGGCTCAATAACATTTGATTCAGAGCTATAACAAAAATACATACCAGATGCATTAGTAGAAAAAGCAAAAATTTCTGCACACATGATGTCCATTTTTGTTGCATAACCATATTGTGTTTGATGCCAGGAATTTTAAAAATGGGAATAATCTTTAAAATCCTTAAATTGGCAACAGATTGAGAGGTTCAAAATCATTGTTTTTCATCAATTTTTTTCAATTTTTTGACAAAATTTGTAACCAAGTATATTGTTTTCAAAGACATTACACCTTATTAGAACCTTGTAGCACTAAAAGAAAAGTATTATTGTTGCCAATATGAATAACAAAATAAGTGATCAATTTAGCCCCTGAATAATTCCTGTCCTGAAAGGGTTAACATATGTATTGCAGGAAATCTAATTGAAGTAAATGCATCCTTTTTTTGTGTGGTCCAAGAAGTACCATGAAACCAGACATGTTTGCACCATGAAACTTTCGCTAATTGTAAATGAACACCCTTTATTGCAGCAAGACTCTTTCGCGAGGAGCAAAACCTGAACACTAGTCATGCCGTTTATCAATCATTTCGTGGCCTGAAACTTTTGTGAATCTTCGCTATTCACAAAATTCGCAACAGTTTCATGCATGCGATACTTCTAGTTTTACAGTATACAAGACTGTCCAGTTACAAGGGTTAAGGTCTGTAATATTCTGCCACCATGGAAATCAGATATGGTGAAAGGTAGTTTTGATGCTACAAAAATACATGTGAGGGAAATTCCATGTTTGGTATTGCATCTGATTTTTCAAAACAGATTTCAATGTCTCAAGTTCCAAAGTGTTTTGTATCTCAAGGAGTACTAAAGACTATGTCCTCGAATTGGCTGAGTCCCTTCCATGTATCCTGTTATTATTAAGAGGCTTCGATATGCAAATAATTACTAGCAATACACATGATTACTGGTATTTGTCAAACAGATTGGTTAATAGCAAAATAATAAGTAGAAAGTAGAAAACAAAGACATAAAAAAGGTTCATCATTGTATCTTGCTTTTCAATCGTGTGAAATGCCTTTATTTCTTTCTTCTCTCCTCTCTCCCCAACACTTGTCAAACTACTATCCTTGATCTTACATCTTAATTCCTTTTGCCCCCCCCCCTTTCCCCGTCCTCCTTCTTCCCTTCTCATCCCCCCCCCCTCCTCTTGCCC